>PVHY01002708.1:0-121001 GCA_004024945.1 Uropsilus gracilis | reverse complement strand
AAAAGAAAATAAGGCAAAATATGAACAACTATGATTTCCTCAAATTAAAAAAGCTATACACAGTAAAAGGAAATATAATTAGAATAAAAAGACTATTACTAGAGAAAATATGTGCACATAGCACAACAGACAAAGGGTTAATACCCAACAACCTAATTAACAAATAAGCAACAGATCTGAACAGGCAATTTTCCAAAAAAGAATATTCAGACAGGCAATAGACACATTAAAAAAAGTTCATTGTCACTCTTAATGAGGGACATACAAATCAAAGTCATATGAGAATATCACATGTCAGAAAGACCTCCAATAAATAAATTTTGGAGAAAATAAGACAGAACTCTATTATATTGTCAGTGGGAATGTATACTGGTACAACCATTTTGGAAAACTACTTGGATATATCCTAAGAATAGAAATACCATATGATCTATAAGGTCACTCTTGGATGTCTAGCCGAAGAGCTAGAAACCAAAAACTCAAAAAAATTGTATGCAATACAATATTTACAACAGCTAGGACAAGGAAATAAAATAAGTACCCACTGATATAGTATTTAGCCAAAAATATATGGCACTATCACACAATGGAATACTATTCTGTCATAAAAGAAAACAAAATGTTGCCACTTACAACAAAGGGGAGGAAATTCAAGGGAATTATGTATACTAAAGTAAGTCACAATGACAAAGACTGATACTGGATATTTACATAGCAGATGATTTGACCAAACTAAATTTATATAGAAATAAGTAGACTCTGATAAAGCAAAGTTTCAGGGATTAAGATGGAGTGGAGAAAGAGAACTGTTCAAAATGGTATAAGGGATTATGGTGGAAGAAAAAAAAGGGAAAACAAAATAAAACGAATCTCTTATTTAAGGTTCTATTAAGTATGTTAAATTCTCATGGAAGGGTTTCTCAAATTTAACATCATTGATTCAGGAGACTCTGATAAAATCAGACCAATGAATTAATACCAATGAGAAAACAAGGATAATAAGACAACCATATCAAAATAAAAGCAGTTGCATAATAAAAATTGAGATCAACCCTATAGAATAATTAATGCTATTCCAGATTTTTTTGTACATCTCATATTATGATGAAAAAAGTCAAATGTGAAGCAAAATTTGTCAGCATGCTGAAAATGTATGGAAAAATCATATCCACACTCAATCCATATGTATTTTTTCTAATACCTAGGATATAGTTGCAGTTATAATTTAAAGTTTATTAAGTGTTAGATAAGATAAATTGTTTGCAAGATTTAAAGTCATAGTAAAAATATAGAAACTTCTCCCTGATTCTCCTAGAAATGTTCACCAAAGCAAGAAAAGATGTCTCAACTATAAACTGTAGCATTAGCTAGGGTTGATATGTATATTAAAAAACAGCAGTGAATGTAAAAACACCAAACAAAGATAGGTCAACAAAGCTTGAAGAAGTTATTTCTCCAAAGCATGTGACAAATCTTGAAAAACAAAAATTATTAGAACACAAGGATGTAAAAAATCATATAGGTGGTGGTGGGAACTTCCTTGAATCAATTTAAATATGAATTCTAGGGAGCCTTGAAAGAGTAAGTCACCAGTAAAGTGTATTGAAAGCAAACTGTCATTGAGGCATAGAAAAAGAGAGAAATTTACATTTTGAGCAACACTGGAACATACACATAAGACTAAGTGCATGTACTTATGATAGGGTGTGCCCCCCCCCCATTGTCTCCTGTTTAAGATTGCAGATTTCAAGGACAGGTATGCTAAAATGGGAGAATGACCTTAGCTGGAATTTCCCTTCAGGGAGAGGCAGGGAGAGAAAGAAGTGAGATGGTCAAGGTGAAACAGGTTTCCTGGAAGGCAGGAAATCAGGGTATATAAAGGGTGTGCAAACAAAGAGAGGGATGGAGATTCAGATTTGAATATGGAGACTGGATAGAGAGAGAGGTTGAATGGAGGAGACATGGGAATCGGCCATCTTGTAAAGATGTGAGCCATGTGAGCTTGGCCATGTGGCCACCAGGGGCCTGCAACCCTTGGCTGACCCAGACTGGCAGCATGTGTGTTGAATGCAGTTAAGGAGTTTGTTTTGCTGAGTTTGATTTGTGTCTGAAAGAGGCCGTGCAAAAGTTAGACCTGAGAACAAAGTGAACTTTGCTGGTTTGGCACCATGGAGTTCCTGCTACCTGAAGGTGACAAGGAGAAGACAGCGTGGAAGACATTGAGGAGCAGCCAAAGGAACATGCCTTCAAGCATCTGGAGATGGACTCTGACTGGACATTGGTGAGATGATCAGGACTGAGAGACTGAGGATATTTGGGCAATCTGTAAAAGGACTTTGGACATTACTGAGAAAGGTTTTGGACAATGTTGAAGTATTCTGAGTCTTACATGTTTCTTTTGTAGTTATTAGGATAATTAGAAATCACTTTGTTAGAAATAAATTAGTCTGCACCGATAGTCTTGCATTGGTTTGGTATTTTGGTTGAGAAGGCTGGGGATGGTGGTAAGAACCCACGAGTGGAAAGTTTAAACTGTATTTTAAAGTTTTTCTTTTTAGGTCTGAAAGAGGGAAAGAAAGCAGAGAAAAGCTGGTAGCAGACGTTTGCATATCAATAGTAGACAGGTACAATGTAAATGCTAAGTAACAGTTTGTAGTCTGCTTCCTAGGGAGAGAAGCAGGTATAGGTGTGGCTACTTCAAGGTAAAGGTAATTGCTAATGGCCTGCTTATAGTCTGCTTCCTAGGGAGAGAAGCAGGCCTGTATGTGTTAAAGTCAGAAAGTCTTCTTTATACCCTGTTTCAGTTACACTTGTGGTCCAAAATAGAGTTTTTGTTTCTCCCTCACATTAATGATGTATAAAACTTCAATTTCAAGCTCTAAATATGTTTCATAATTAAAGGAGAAAGGAAATAGGAAAAAGTAGAAAATAAACATCATGCAACTGGAATTTTGGGACAGAAGAATATTGTGATTAAAATATATTATTGCATATATTTTAAATGATATAACAACTTCCATAAAACAAAGGCACAAGGAAGAGGTGCAAGAGTTTGGGACCACTATAGTAAGGGAACAAAAATGAAATATTAATTTAGAAAAAGGTGTAAAAAAATTAAATAAATACAAAAAATAGCACAAAAAGTATAATCCTGTTGAAAATATAGGAATGAGAAAAGTGAAGAAATAAAGATATATATATATGAGAGAAAATGGTATCTATGAATTAAAGATATAGAGATGCTTAATTACACAAATTGTCATTCATCATAACAAAAAGAAAAGAATTAATATGTAAGGCAAAAAAATTCAGAGTAGTAATGAAAAAAGTTTTTACCAGAAATTCAAGAACAACCAGTTAATTTTACTGATTAAAGGAGACTACTGTGTCCATCGTAAATTTGGCACAAAACTACTAATATTGAACTAGATTTTGAAAAAAATCTGAGCTACAAATATTATAATGTATACCTATGAACCTCTGGGAAAAATGGTCATTTCTAAGGGAAATACTATAGACTGATAATATGTACTATCTACAACCTCATTTTAAAATTGAATTTAAGTATGTCTTCAAGGCAAAAAAAAAAAATGGAGCAGGGATAGTCTCTTCAGTAATTGATAGTGAGAAACTGAGCTGCTACATGTGAAAGAGTGAACCTAGACTAGCCCATCACATCATACACAAAAAAAAACAGTTCAAATTGGTTAAAACACTTGTATATATGACCTGAAATCATAAATATATAGAAGAAAACACAGGCAAAACATTCCATGACCTATATTGCAGAAACATCTTCCAGGACACATCTATACAAGCAAAGAAAATAAAATAAACCATAAACAGCTGGGACTCTATGAAGCTAAAACGTTTCTGCACAGCAAAAGAGACAATAACCAAAACAAACAGACACCCAACTGATGGGAAAAAATTGTTGAACTTCACTCAACTGATGGGGGTCTAATATCAAAGATTCACAAAGAACTCACACAACTTAACCAAAGCAAGGTGAAAAACCCAGTCAAAAAATGGGGAGAAGAGCAAAAAAGATACTTCTGCAAAGAGGAAATACAAATGGCCAATAAGCATATAAAAAATACTCAACATTGCAAATCAAAACCACAATGAGATACCACCTCACAATGGTACAAATGCCCCATATCAAAAAAAAAAAAAAAGTGCTGAAATGGAGGTGGAGAAATAGGAACACATTTATACTGCTGGTGAGAATGCAAACTGGTCCAGCCACTATGGAAAGCTGTATGGAGGATCCTCAAACTACTGAAAATGGAACTATTATTCAATCCAGGAATCCCATTTCTGGGAATCTACTCAAAGGGTACAAAAACACTAATTCAAAAGGACAACTGTACTCAAATGGTTATGGCAGCACTATTTACAATTGCCAGAATATGAAAACAACCAAACACCCCAAAACAGATGAATGGATCAGAAAGATGTGGTATATTTACACAAGGGAATATTATTCAGCAATCAAAAAGACAAATTTGTGATAACATGAATGAATCTAGAAGGAATCATGCTAGCAGAAATAAGCCAAGAAGAAAAAGAGAAAGACTGGATGGTCTCAACTTTATGCAGAATATAGGGAAAACAAGTAAAACTTAAAACCAACCAACTGTCAGCAGAATGAAGCACAGAGGAAGGGGGAGGGAGGGGTAAAATTGGGGGAGGTAAGGGCACAAGAGATTAAGATATGGTTCATGGGTAACATGGTGGTGGGAGAAACTTGGGGTATACAATGTTACAAAATAAATAAATATATAGGTAATCAATGTAAAAAATTTTTAAAAAGAATTGTATGCCTTTGACAATCTTCAAGAAATAAATATAGAGGAAAAAGTAAGGAAGGAAACCTGGAAGGAAGGGGAAGCAGAAAGGAAAGGTAGGGGAATAATAAAAAGGAACCTCAGAAATTAACAATAAAAAGAAAATATTAAAATTTTAAATCTTGCAAAGTTCAATTAGCTTATTTAATTGGTTTATTTCCTATTTGATTTCATCCTAAGAATTTATTTGTTTTTTCGTTAGTAAAACCCAGCTTAAAATTGAATCTTAAAGATTGTTAATAATAAACATAAATTTTATTATAAATAGTGAATTATTAAAAGAAAACTAAAACAATGCCCAAAGGAAAATTCATTCTTAAATCATGTTAATAAATAACAAAGAAAGAAGTGAAAAATAGGAAAGTATGATAGCTATCTAATTAGATAATAAGAGTAAGCAATCATTAATTCTCAAGATATGGCAAAAATAATTCATAAAACAACACTTTTGAAAAATGCCTTTAGTAAAATAGAAATAAATAGGACTCTATCATTTTAATTAAAGAAATTAACGGATTATTCTCATAAAGTAAAATGGAAAACAAGTATGTGTCATCGTTAGTAGTTAATATTTTTGTAACAGAACTTACCAATACAATTAGAGAAATGAAAGATCAGGTATATAGACATTTAAAAGCTGAATATAAAATCATTGTCTATGTACTGAAAAAAATTTTTTTAGGAAACAGGGACAAACATTTTATCACAAGTAAGAAAGAAGTAGGATTTTTAGCTATATTCAAAATTCATAGGGAAAAGGTATGAATTTTTATTTGCTAACAAAACCATTTTTTAAAATGATGAAAATGCCTAATTTTAAAAGGCAGCATACAGATAATCCAAATCTTAAAGAAATAAGTGTAAGTAATTTTTTTCAAATGTTAATCATGAATTCAGAAATAGTTGACAAAGAAATGGTAATGTTTGTCATGATCGTCCATGAAGAATTCAATGTCACTAAAATTTATTTTCCTGTAATGAACCCAAACATGATTTTTAAAACGCAATTTTTATAAAATTGTCAAAGAGATTTTGGAATGAAAGAAAACAGAAAAATAGTATTTTATAAAAACTAAATAATGAAAATGCCATATTTTTTTCCAAAAAAATGAAACATCCTTATCAAATACTGAGACATTTGATAAAAATGCAGTAATTCTGGATCTTTTCTTATAAAGAGAATAGACCAGCTTTAAATCCAAATAACCTGAGATGCATTTAGAAGAAACTCTAGGACTAGAAACAAAGAATCCCCATCTTTTCAACTTCTGAAGCTTACAGTGACTGCTGAGTTGAAAGGAAAGAGAATAGACATCAAGATGAATGGTTCTTAGGGAATTAGATCACTTTCTCTCAACAATTGTTTACTGAGAAGTAGCAAGGCCATCAGCACTAGGAGATAGAATTGTCTGGCATGAACTTAAACCAGCTATTCCAAAGCAACCAAAAATATTCTTCATCTTTTTAAATTTTTTTACATCCTTTATAAAGTTAGAAAAGCCAATTACATACTTTGTCAGCTTCCCTAGTAAGGGTGACCATGAGTCATCATGAAGAGAAGTAGGAATACAAGAACTTCCAGGAAAAGATATTCTTTTCCAGATAAGAACATGGTGAAGAGAAAGGCCCTTAGAGTCCTCTTGATTTCTGACTCTGAAAGCAGGCATGACATCTGAATCTGTTCTAGCCATCTTAAGTACATTAGTAATCACGCCACAGAAAACAGGCAGAACAGGACAAGAATTGCCCAGGTCCTTGTCACTGTTGAGGAATGAAATCAGACCAGCAGCTGCCTATCTCCAAACTTCCTGTGTTATAGAAGAATGAATTTCCTACTTGGTGAAGCTACTGTTCATAGGGTGTTTGTTATCTGCAATGGAAATCATTGCTCTCTGAAAATATTTGTTCTTTAATTCAAACAAGGCAGATAAATTTTCTGTTTTACTAAGCTTAAAACAATGAGAAATATTAAAGTACAATGTTGAAAACCTGTTTGAGTTTTGTTACTTAGCATTGTTTAGAAATCATTCTCATTGACTGATTTGTTTTAATGGATGTAAATTTCACAAATGAGTTTATATTATGAGCTTTTGTGAACATTGTGTGTGTGACCCAACTAGAAAGGAATAAGATTACCTTTCTTTAATTTGGAAGGCTGACTTCCAAATTCAGTAGAAATATCAGTAAGTTAGTGAGTAGCTGGAAGGATCACAACTAAATTCTAAGGAGGAAAAGACTGGGCTTACTTGCCTTTCAATTTTGAATCCTTCATGGGGAAGGTGTGAAAGAGTAGTTCCAGCTTCAAGTTGGTTTCCTTTCATGTGTGACCTGAGGCTCCTACTAAGATACTCCAGTTGTTTTGACTCACACTAGACAAGATTTGTCTCCAAGGGTATGAGAACAATCATTCACACATGTGAACAAAGCTAACAAAATTCCCTATGCAATAGTCTTCATTATCCTCTGTTAATACTTACTAATTATCCTTCCATCATTTGGAAGACAGAGGGCCCCCAGAACACCACACTGGCTAAGGTAGGCACCACATTGATCACTGGAGAGCAGGCAGAGACTGACATCATGTATACAGATCTGATTTCAGACAGAGACTACCCTCCAAGGCAAATGCCTGCAGACGTGTGGTTTCTCAGACACCCAGTGCCTAGAAGATACGTTGACCTTTTCAAAATTAAGTTCTAAGGATACATGTTCACCTCACCAAAAAGGAAAAAATAAAAGAACATTTTACTCACAAGTTCAACATCAAAAGTTCCCATCTCACCTGAGGCTATGACATCCATATTCAAATTTGTAATATAAAGTGACGTCAGCAAGACACTGTCCTTTATATTGATAAAGATTCAATCTACTCACTAGGTAAGCATATATCTAGTGAGATCTTATATTTCAAAAAAATGAAAATATTAAAATAATCTCTTGATATAAGGGATGAGTTTTATGAACCCTAATGCAAAGCAACCCCACTATTACATCCTTGTTTAACGAACTTCAAAGGCTCCTACTTTGCACAAAATTAAGTCTATCCCTATCTCTAAAAGAGAATAATGATTCTATTTTCCATAATCCTGATAAAAACTGCATGGCTTGCTTTCCAAAAGGCAGTAACATTGGAGGTATAATCCCTGCCTTCCTCTCTGGTTAATTAATTAATATAATTGGTGAAAACTAGAAGCAGACATTGGGACTATTCCACTATTCTATAGTGGTAAACATTCAGAGCTCAAGGAAAGATCTCTTACCCAACTTCAAACAGATTGGGGTCAGGGGACAGAATGTATGTCAAATCATGTGATATCAAGATTTAGACTTCACTCTTTTTCAATCAATTTACAGAATGTCCAATCTACAGATGGTTCCTTGCTCCATTTGGCTTTTCAACTAGAAAATGGACAGGAAAAGAGTGGGTCAAAAATGAAAGCACAAGCTGACAATAGCACCCCAATACCCTTAAGCCTCATGATAAATGAAGGAGAGGATAGTAGAATGAGGAAACACCACAGGGGGAAAAAAAAAGCACTGGGCAGAAAAGTAGAGGCACATTTTGGGAATGTTGATGAATCCTATGACTAATGTGCATAAACTCATGGAGGTACATTAAAAAGTGAGACTAGACACAGGCATTTGAACAAATTCTGGAACAAAACCTGGCAGGAAGTTTTCTATACAACTTATTTTATTTTAAATTCAGAAGAATTCTGTGATACTAGGACTATTATCCCAATTTTACAGCTGAAGAAATTGAGGAAGTGTAAAAGTGTAACTTCTGAGTCTGTATTCTTGGCCATGATTAAACTACTCCAACCACAAAGACTAGGGAGTTCAGTCTAGGAAGAGAGAATTATAAGGAAAGTATGAAGGAGTAGAAAAAAAGAAGAAAATATTGAGAGAAGGGGAAATAGAAAGTACAAGATAAAAATGAGCAGAATGCATGATCAGTTACTTGATTAGGTTGTCTAGAGAATAGAAATACTGGGCAAACTATGAGTAAGCAAACTATGAGTGACAGCTGTGTGATGAAATGACTTCATTCTCCCCACTCAAAGTGGGCTAGTTTAGGGACTTCAAACTTTGTGCTTCCTCTGTACCCAAATACAAAGAAGATGAAACTTGCATTTTTAGTCTTTTCCAAAGCGAATTTTAAGATGGGACAGGAAGCTCAGGCTGCCATCGAAAGCTGCAGTATTTGAGAAGAGATGCTTCTCTTTTCCTTCCTGTCTTTTGGAAGACGGGAACACTTAACTTTGCTTCTACCCTGAAGCCACCTCAGGGGAAGGACCCTTAAAGAATTGTGCATAGAAGTTGGAGTGTGCTTCACAAAAGGAGTATGGCCTCTCAATCCTGGTTGAGATGCTTAGTCATTGACTCGTTTGGCCAAAATACATCTGAGTTGTTGGGGCAGAGAAAAGTGAAGTATGTGAAGATGGTATGATGATCCAATCTTGCAGAGGGTACCAAGATTCCAGAGATACAAAAGATGAATCTTTCATCCTAGAATCCCTCTGAAGGTGGATATTAGGTTATATTTCACAAGCTTGCTGAAGGCAGCTATCTTATGGAGCAAAGAGGAACATTCATCAAAGCATATGACCTGAGGTCAACAGGAGACTATGGGAGCTTCCTAAGAGGCTACCAAGAGTAAGATTCAAGAAAGATGAACTCAAAGCTCTCATGAACAGAGCTTAAGAAGCCTTGAAAGGAAACACTTCTGGTAGTCCTCTTGCTATCAGATTGAATGGATTCTCAGACACTCAATAATCAGCCAGGTGATGTGGCCACCAGAGACAGTTTTTACCAATCACATCTTCTGATTCCTTGCCTCATGCTCTCTTGCTTCATGGCACTCTTCATTCACCTCGTCTTTAGATCAGAGGCATATTCATGTTATTACAAAAGAATCTGGGAGCAGGTAATTTCCAAGTCATCACTTCAGTCACTGCCTAGAGATGTCCTCCTCAAAGCTAATTCTAGTTTCTAAAGTCTCATAGCAACCCCTCCCTATTGAGCTGAATTACAAAATGCAGCAATAGGGCTTACTTTCCTGTCAACAGCAGCCACTGTGGTCTGAATGGCAAGTAAAGAGGAGGCTTTTGCCTTGGTCATCACTGTGAAAATGCCAATAGGAGGTTATCTGAGTGATGCAATATGACTGAAAGTTGAACTTCAGCTGCAGAGTGGTGTTGAGAAATTAATATCTATATTGAGACATAAGGGAAATTGGTATTATATTGTGTTACATCCAAGACCATAGCAGTACTCTAAGCTAGAGAACCAAAGTGAAAAGAGGAACTGACTTCCTTCAGGAACTTAAATTTATCACTCTACATTCCTAACATAGCTAGGTAATTTTCCTAGACTACAGGAGGATTACCCGTGGGGGCCAACGATGAGAGTGTGAATCAATTTCTTATCCTAACTTTCAGATAAATACCAGGGAAGTCTTTATAAACCAAAGTAATGTAGGAGGCTAATATGACCTTTCCCCCCACCCCTGTGTTACTTCATGTCTGCCAAGAATCAGATTCTTAAATAGTATGAGGCATGACAGAGATATATTAGGAGAGAGAGGAGAAAGAGGTAGAAAGAGCCCTCAGGTTAGGAGGAAGACCAGTCCGGCACCAGAGAGAAGGAGAGAAAAATTAGATAGACTCTCAGATGCAGCACTGTTTTAAGAATGTTTTGAGGGGAGCTCATTAGCAAAAGTTACACCACATGGAGGAATCATACATCTCTTCAGTATACCTGAGTACACCCTGAAAGAGTGCCTAAGAATTAGCATGGTGGTAAATACAGAGGTGGGGGCAGCTATAGCAGCCAGTCAATCATGCCCCTTCCCGTGCCTCACCTGAATGCACACAATACCACACAGAAATCAGGGCTCAGAGTTGAAAAAAAGCAATAATAACAGAAATTAATGCTGGGTAGCTTACGTTATACATAAAAAAAAAGTCCTGGGTAACTCACAAGATTTATGGAAAAAGTGGAGGAAAACCTTAGAGAATTGTCAGGAATTAAAGTTACGCACCCAAAAAAAGTCAAATCAGGCTGCATCTATTGCTGGTGTTGTCACAAAAGGACAGAAGACAAGACAGTGTTGGCTCAGAGTGAACACATTACAGGCACACCCACTACTATGGTGAGACATTGTACTCAAAATACAGTGAGGGAATATACAACTGGCAAACTTTAGTCACAGGTCCTGGCCCAGAGAGGAGGGTTGCCAGATTTAGCAAACAAAAATAGAATATACACAATGAAATTACAGCTTCAGATAAACTGAAAAAATTTTAAATGAGTATATCCTTTGTGATATCTAGTACATTATTACATAAACAAATGACTTCTCATATCAACTTCAAATTTACTGAGTGTTCTTTAATTTATGTGCCAAGCCTCCCTTCAGTCCAATCAAGAAGAGAGTGTTTAACCTGATTTTCAGAAGCTGGTAGTTAAGGCAGTCAACTAAGCTTTACACCAAAATCCATATGATGGTAAATTTTCCAAATAGAAGCGAGACATTTTTATGTTGCGGTGCCATTGGCAAGCATAGCTACCTTCAAAGGAAAATTCATTTGGCATCCCTTGTCATAATCAATTGGAAAACAAAAAAACTCAGCTAGTGCAGCTACTCAGGGACACATTTTTAACACAACTGTTTCAAGGACAGGATCACGTGGCAGAAATCCATGCTTATTCTTTCTTCTCACGTAAATTTGCTTTTCACAGATGTGTAAGTACAAAGCATCGATATTTCACGTATTTTTTTAAATCCAAATCTGGCTTCATCCAGAGACAACAGCACGCGAGGGGCACAGGCTCAGCCACATCTGCCAACTTCTAGTCTCAGACACCGTCTCTTTGAAAAATGCCATAGATAGAGTAGGTGCCTTGGGCAGAGGCTGTTACCCCAGGACTTTGATGAGACAAGGTTTTTTTCAATAAGTACCATATGCTCATGACATTTCAGTTGCCTCAGCAGAAGCCTGGCCTCCAAGTTCTCAGCCCTAATTCTCAGAGAGGTGATTTCCATAGATCCTGGGACCATGGTCTATGTTATACTTTACAGGTGACTCTGCCACCTGGACAGGAGCTGTGCCTGAAAGAGGAAGGGCCAAGAGTCTTCTAAAACAGGTCCCTCTAAAGAGGAAGCATGATTATCCTTGAAAAACCCAGTCTCCCAGATAACCAGAACCATGTGTCCCTTGCTATGGGGCTTTGTTCTCAGTGGGGTGTCAGAGGCTGTCCAACCTTGGAATGTGCTTTCTCCAGGCAACCAGTACCAGGTGCAGGGAAGGTCCTAGCTGAGCCCCTCCCCCAGGGATTCTCCAGCTTCAAAGTCCCCCCAGGGCAACCAAATCACTTCATCTCTGTCTTTTACACATCCTCCCATCAACCTTTTCCAAACAGCAAAGAGGAAAATGATGTTTTCATAGTGCTGCCCCTTCCTCAGTGACACCTAGTCTAGACAGTTTCCAAAAGAGGCTCTTTGTGTGCAGGGTGGGGAAAGGGAAAATGTTTACTCAAAGTCTCACTGTGGTTTTACAAAAATGTCTAAGGTTATTCCATTTTGTAACCTCCCCTTGCCCCTGGCATATACATTCAGACACATATCAGATTTTAAATCATTTGCTAACTCAGTTTTATTCACAAATATTTATTAAGGATATCTGTCATAAGTGCTTGGTATTCTGCTAAGCACTATTGATACAAAGATGAAAAGATAAAGTGATCCCTACTGTTGCGGGGTTTTCTTCTTTATATGCCCCACAGAAATGAACATAAAGCTATGCCTATAGGTCATTTCAGTTAAACTAGTATTTATTAAGTGAATTAGAACTCCCCAGGAGAATAAAGTCTCTAGGAAAACAAAATCTTACTGAAAGTACAGCAACATGTTCTTCTCGCCAATAAAAGTTTAGTAAAATTCACTATGTGCCAAACACTGTGCTAGAGTCTGGATAGCCATGTTTTGCTGGGCTTAAGTTCTTGAGCACTCTGAGAAATAGAAATCATGGAGACTCTAATCTTGCAGGTGCCGAGAAGAATTTGTTAAAGCTCATGCAATTCAGTATGAAGGAGTCAGAATCAGAGACTGGTTCTGGATGCTACTCCCTGAGAAACAGGTGGAGGCTCTACTTAAGTAATATTAGCCCAACATCATTAAAGGGCTGTGGTCTTCTCTCTGCTCTTCTTTCCAGAGATCCTATGACCTGTGACCTCTTCATGGTGGATTCCACATCATTAGTCTAGGCGGTTGTTAGCCGATTACCATGAAGAAACAATGATTTCCCTAGATACTGATCTACTAAAGGGTGTATTATTGGTGAAAACTTTATTTCCTCTAGCATATATATTGAGAGAAGTGGAATCCCTTCTTAGAGGCAGAGACACTCACTATCAGAGTACAGTTAGGTGACCTTGCCCGAATCTCAGTGGAGAAAATACTACTTTCTTCTATATAATGACTTGGTCATCTCAGCCCAAGTAAATGTCCAATATCGTGTGTGGAATCTAAGTCAAGAGACTCTAAGTGAATTATTGACTCATGCCTATAGAAATAGTAGTGGTATTAAATTTCTTAAATTATTAACCATAATTCAAAGAAAATATATTAACTATGATTTAATTCAGTTAGACCTTGTCCTTAAAGAGTTGGAGAGAGACTGAAATCTGGGAGGATATTGGCATCACACACAATCATACCAGTACCTTTTAGAAAGGAAAATGGCTCTAGATATTCCTAACCATGGTAAATGTTGTCAGACTTAGAGGAGCCATAGATGGACAAAATGATCTTTATACTGATTCTCAGAAAAGTCTAAAGAATATACAGGAAATGGATCATGAAGCTAGAATCAAAGGGTTTGCTAAACTCATGTAGTACAGCAAAGACAAAGTTGGCTTAGCCCCAGTCAACTTAACCAATAAAATTCTAAAACCTTCCAAGGGACAGTAAATACATAGATGTTTCCTCAAGACTTATAGAAATCTTAACAGCAATTTTAACATTATCAATAACAACACTCTCATTTTATAGGTAAAAGATTAGAGATAAAAGCATCTCAGCCAAGGTCAAAGGCTGACCTACTATAAGTCATGACATTATCCACTAGAATATGTCTGTTCTGTGGAAAGCAGAATTCTAAGATGACCCCCCAGTAACTTTTCTCTCTCTACAGATCTTTCCCTTTTAACTGAAGATGGGATCTGTCAATATATTACTTCTGTGATTATTTTATTTTATGGAAAAATGGAGATTTTCTTGGGTGGACCTGACTTAAGTCGATTACCCTGTTAAAAGACTGTTCTCTGACAGGCTCTGGCTGACTGAGAAAAGGGAATCAGAGAGACCTTACTGGCATAACTAGAAGAAAAGAAAGTATCTGCTTTGAGAATTGCCTGAGGGACCACATGATATGGAACTACTCAGTACTAAGAACTGGCTAACAGCTAACAAAATAGTGAGAACCTCAGTCTTACACCTGTACAGAAGTGAGTTCTGCTACCTATTAATAAATTTAGCTCAGAAACCCAAGCCTAGGTTAAGAACTGAAGTGCCAGGCAACGTCTTGTTATCAGTTATAAGTCATATAAATGAAAATACATATCATGCTTAGACTTCTGACCCCAGAAATTCTGTGGTTATTTTTACACAGATCAAGAAAACTAATATGTTCACTAATAAGTTATTTGGTTGGGACCTGTTTGCTGTCAAATACTTTATCTTTGTACTATACTCTATTAAAAGTGTTTATTTTATATCAAAATCTAAAACTTTATCAAAACTATTATACTTTATTGATTAGAATAAAACATGGTTGTGGAAGAGAGGGGATTATACAGTAATAAAGACACAAATATCATAAGATTCAAGAACAACAAAAGACAAAATTGGATTCCTATAAAGGTTTTTACAACTGAACTAGTTACCTCATCCCTTACATTACTATGGGCCACATTATACCAGTTACTTATATATTCACTTATTTAAACATATTTGCTTCTATATCATAGTGCTATTAAGTTTTGTCTTGGGTCCCAAATCTGCTTTACTGGCTACATCCAGAGTATTTTATTAAGGAAGGATTTGAGACTAATATTTGATATCAATAAGGAAAATAACTAGTAGTAGCTGACTGAACCAAGGCAGGGGGTAGCAAACTATATACCATCTATTTTCCTATTTCACACTTGTCATTGTTGATGCTGTCTCTTCAACTTGCAATGACTATTCCTTATCTATTCTTGATACTCATCATTCAAGGCTTATCCAAGAAGTTGATTTTAATTTCTCCTTATCCTTGTCAATTTACAATAAAGAATTACTCTTTCCCTTCTTTTGGTCCCAGAGTATTTTCTTCCTACCTAAATTCATATTTAATATTGAACTGTGTCCTCACCAGATTATATGAAATCCTAACACCCAGTATTTCAAAATGCGACCTAACTTGGAAGTAGGATCTTTGCAGATCCAATTAGTCAAGATGAGGGCTTTCTAGAATAGTGTTTGTCTTTAACCAAAAACCATTAGTATCTATATAAGAGGAGACACAGACACAGACACACACATAGAAAGATGGCCATAAAAAGATAGAGATATAGATTGCAATTGTACTCTCCAAAACTAAAGAATGTTTGGGGTTACCTGAAACTGGAAGAAGTGAGGAAGGATAATCTCCCTAGAGACTTTCGAGGGAGGTGAAGTTGAAGCCCAACACCTTAATTTTGCACTTCTAACCTTTAAAACAGAGAGAAAAATTTCTCTTGTAAGTCATTCATTTTGTGGTACTTTGTTATGGTAGTCCCAGGAAACCAACAGATACTTTGTTGATTCTGTGAAAATTTCTCTCTTCCCCACTAAGTTCCAAACTCTCTGAATATAGGGTCTTCATTACATTCATTGTCTAAACATTCCTAGAATATATGTTTGGTAAATTTTGGATGTGTGGGTGAGTGGGTGAATGGATGGATGGATGGATGGATGGATGGATGGATGGATGGATGGATGGATGGATGGATGGATGGATGGATGGATGGACGGATGGACTGAGAATTAAACCATTCATTCATTTGGCAAATATACAATGAGCAATAAATCTATACCTTTTTAGTTACAATGAAAGGCCCTTGGGTGTATATTAAAAAAAATAATTTTTTTAAATGTTTGACTTCAAGAATCTTATAAAGTGGCTAAAAATATATAGATAAATAATGAACAAGTGTTATAAGAAATTTTAGTTTCTCCACTTTGAGAAAAACTGGTTTAGGCATGTGGTGTTAGCCAAAGTTGTAGAGATTTTAAGAAATTCAATTGATGAAACCAAGACAGAATTTTAAAAACTCTCCCAAGACAGAATATTTAGTAAGTGGTAGCACATCATTAACCCAGATCTGATTTCTAATGTCCCTTTTCCCACATCATAACTGCTTTGTTCAGTAAAACTTCCCTGCCTTGAAGTTGGAATTAAAGTTGAATTCCTGGGACAAGGATATCAAATCTCAATCAGACAAAACAGAGGCCCCTGTGGCCAGAGTTAAACTGTCAGTCCTTTAAGAGAACTTTGTGGGAAATACTGGCATCATGGAGTAGGTGAACCAGTTCCAGGAAGGAAACAAAAGCCTGGGAAACACTGAAAGGGGAAGTGGGAAGGTTGAATAGCTGACCCTCCCCTGAGCCTATGAACCAGGTAGAAATATATGTAATGAAAGGCAATTCTCTAATAATACAGGAGTTCCATACATCAATGAGAACATTGTATGAGGGAAGGAAGGATACCTGAAATGAAATCATGAGAAATAAAAGCTACAAATAGAAAATATAGATTTAAGAAATAACTGGAGAGGGGTTAGAAATGCAGTTTATTTGTCCATTTAACTAATATCTAGTATGTGCCCTCTTTATGCAATGCAAACACTGGTTTATACACCAGGAAACAAATGGATGTTGTCACTACTATCATGAAGATTATAGTCAAAACACTGCCCCATGAAAGGACTCTGTGTGTGTGTGTGTGTGTGTGTGTAAATATATTTAGTTTCAATTACATTTAACAATAGTCAGGAGAACAACAGGCTATTATGCAACCTCTAGTTTCTATGTTTTCTTAAATTATGCATCCTATGTCAGTTTCCTTACATGCTTTCTTCAAGGGTAACAGCATAATGATGATAATGATCTTCTTTCTTGTGTTCAAAAAGATTGCTCAGCAGTCTTTGAAGAGGCTTAAGAAGTTGGGGAAAAAATAAAAAGAAGGCTGTGTTTGGAGTGGCACATTAGAGAAATTATCTGGGAGGATTATGCTCTTCAGAAACAGAAAGAGTCTAGAGTGACCTAGTTGAAATAATTTAAAGTATATGGTAGCACTCTAACAATATTTTAGTACTGATTTTTTTGTTACTCCTTTCATCCCCCTCCCACTGAGAACTTCATAACATCTGTCTTTAACATAAACAAGGAAGGTAAATTACAGACTATTTGGGGAAAGTCCCTTGATAAAGATAAGAATCAGGGAAACTCTTAGTTTCTTTCATCTTGTCCATTCATACACAGTGCTGAGAAGTGTGGAAGCCCACAATAAGGGCTCGTGAAGTAGTTGCTGAGTGAATGAATGAATTTCTTTTCCTCCAGGTGCTCCTCTCATTTACTTACAAATGCCCACACCAGTATATCAAACATGATTAACATAAGACAAGCAGCTATTATTTATTTCTCCAACTACTTTTTTTTTTTTTTGAGACTAGGTCTCGCGATTTTTGCCTGGGAAACTGCAGGCTCAGGTTGCCCATGGTACCACGGACTGTAGTTGGAATTATAGGTGCGTGCCACTATTGGGGGGGGCTAGGTCTCACTATGTTGCCCCGGGTGGGTAACTCATTTTTAAACCATCCAATAATGAAACCTAATCACTTGTATCTCTTCTGTCAAATTTGTCCATTTTCCCTGTCTTTACCAGCAGGATATACTATCCTCTTCTCCTGAATGAATTTTTACCAAAACCTTTTGCCTTAATCATGCCCCTTCCTAACCCAATCTCTGTGCTATAGTCAAAATGAGTTTTCTGATATGCACAATAAGATCATATTACTATAGCTTCCCCAGCTCTTCCAGTCTATGGGGATCTTCAGCACCCCCCTATCAATTACCATCCATTCATACTGTTTAAAGATATTTTCCTAAATGCTAACCTGGTACTGTCCTTCCCTAACTCAGTCTTTACAGCACCAAATGTTTTGAAATGCAGTTGATATATTACTACCTCCTTTGAAATTCTTCAGTATCTCTACCTTGTTGCCTATAATATGGTCAAAACTATGTTACATCAGAGTGAGATAGATGATAGATAGATAGATAGATAGATAGATAGATAGATAGATAGATAGATAGATAGATAGATAGATAGATAGATAGATAGATAGATAGATAGATAGATAGATAGATAGATAGATAGATAGATAGATAGATAGATAGATAGATAGATAGATAGATAGATAGATAGATAGATAGATACAGACAGACAGACAGACACACACACACGGATGGATGGATGGATGGATGGATGGATGGATGGATGGATGGATGGATGGATGGATGGATGGATGGATGGATGGATGGATGGATGGATGGATGGATGGATGGACAGATAGATTTAATTCTGTATAATGATGTCTTGACATCTTAAAAAATCTTTCTACATTAGAATAGGCTGCTCTTTGCAAGACAAGTCAATTCTTTTATTTTTTGCTTTTTGTTTTTCAGTATTTTTATTGATTCTATATATATAATATAATAGATATATTTCCCCTCCTGCTCTTCTATGTTTATTACAGCATTATGTACAATAGCCAGGATATGGAAACAACTCAAATGCCCCAAAACAGATGAATGGATCAAAAATTTGCAGTATGTTTACACAAGGAATATTATTTAGCAATCAAAAAGATAAACTCATGTCATTTGCAGTACATGGATGGAGCTAGAAGAAACCATGCTAGCCAAAATAAGCCAGAAAGAAAAAGATAAATACCAGATGGTCTCACTTATATGTAGGATATAGGGAAAACAAACCAAAAAAAGGACAAGAAAAAAGCCAGTCAATCTTAGAGACCCAAGGCTCATCTGGGATCAAACCTTTGAGTTGCAAGCTAACTCCTTTTTTTGGCCCATGCTCCATACGAGGCAATAATCCTGTCTTCATCATCCCAGAATCAAGTATCAGGCAATTAGACACCACACATAGCCCAAAATCCACCAACATTTTTCAAACTTGCCAGTTTTAAACTATTGGCTTTGTTGTCTTGCCTTTCCTAGTTAAAAGTCCCTGTTAAATCTCTGGTCAGCTCCTGTTCCAGACTCCTGATCAGCTGGTGTTTTGTCATTGCGGCCCTGCATCCATGCCATGCCTCCTGCCCCCAGAACCTGTGAGCACAGTAATTTGTTGGCCTGAGCTTCTCTTCTGTGACCACACTTACTCACCAGCTTCTAAAAGAATACAAGATGCACCTTCTCTACTTCACTCACTTTAACTTCTCTCACCACCTGTACTTTTCTCGCAAGACATACTAAAGTACAAGCTATCCTCTAAATGTATGCTGACTACTCTTTCCTGATTCTTTTCAATGTAATTACCTCATGGTGAAAGGATTTCCCCATTGCTTTCTTTTTCCTATCAGATACTACCTAGCATCTCCTACTTGAGATTTAAACTCTGTTTAAACATTAGTATATCTGGAAGACTTTCCTATTGTACTTCCTTTCCAAGTCTGGTTGAAGTGCCCTTCCTGGCAATACATAATAATTTTGTACATCTCCCTCTGCAAGCATTTACCACAGAATTATAATTGCCTGGATGAATTTGTCTATTTCTTGTGTATACAGGAATTTCCAAGAAATCAAGGATTGTGTCTTACTCAATGTCATAGCCTCAGCTTCTGACACAGGACTTGGCATAAAATCAGTACCAAATAGGTATCTGCTGATTGCATGAAAAGTGGTATAGTAATTTGAATTAAAAAAAATTCATATGAAAGTTGATAAATATTTTCTCCTGAAGATGGGAGTCAACCTTAGCTGCTACCTCCCCCAGAGCTGAGAGCAGGTCTCATTGCGCAGAGGGAAAAAATAAGCAGGAACAGATGATGCAGCATATGCAGCTCCTTGCTCTTTTCCTGCAGCAAGAATTCACTTTCACTTTCAGGTGGGCCCAGCTGCTGTGCATTCTATTCCATGGCCTCCTCAGGGAGCCCAGAGGGAAGACAACTTGGCACCAGGTGAATGAATTGCATTCTGATTAAGCAGGGGTGATTTTTCACAACACCATCAGCTGAGCCACACTACCAAGAGACTGAATGTTGGGGGTGATGGTGAGGAAGAAGAAAGACTAACAGATTGACTCTAGTCAGTGGTGCATTACAGTCAGGAAAGAGGGAGAAACAGATTTACCCTGACCACATACTACTAGGGGGATATGAAGGTGGGGAGAATAGAGCAAAATTCTTACTCCAGATTTAGCAATATAAATTTTCCATGCAAATCTATTCAAAGGTTCCTCTTAGCAAGGACCTACCCTAAACCCATCACCTTCCTTCCCTAATGCTCCAAAGGTACCAAAGAGATGGTACTTTTCGTACCATCTCTGACTTTCCTAGTAGCACTTACTGATCATATATCCTTTGTATGGGTTCTAAGACCTGGCCATGTGACCTTCAGTAGCTCTGACAGAGATGCCATGAGCTTCTGCATTTTATCTAACTTACAAAAACAGCTTCCTTTCTACCTCTTCAATTGAACTGAAAACTCAGGATCCACATTATGCACTTTCTATATGCCCTTTATATGGTCACAACATTAAGTGCAGTGCTAAGTTTTATGATTTAGATAACATAAATCACACAATAGACAACGGTCTTTTCAATAGATGAAAATTAAGTCTCATTTATTCATTCATAGAAAGGCTCACACTCACACAAATGAGGATCCCTACAAGAATCAGTTTCTCATGACCTGAAAACATCAGCGTATCAGTGACAGATCTTTACCCTTAACCAAATGACATCGGATAGACTGGATCGGATAGATGCTGGAAATTATGAGCTTCTCCATGGATCTCATATCATACCACATGCTATCAGTGTTCTTCTATGTTGATAGTTCATAATCCTCAATGCTATCTATCACAAGAGCTGTTGGGGTTAGGGTTAAGTACTGCTGTTACTAGCCCCTATCTAGTTTGAATAGGACTAAAAGGTAGTCACAGTGATATGTCCATTGTTCCAGATAACTAGTCTCTGTTCATTTTACAAGAGCAAGTTGGACTCCACTTTCCTAAACCATGGAGCGTATGGGTAATATTTAAGAACCCTACCATATTCTTGGAAAGATACTCAGGCTATTAGGGCTTCAACCTGATCAAACTATGTCTCCAACCCTCAGAGAGGTTGTCTAGAACTTGTGTTCAACATAAGGTTTGTTGACCAAACAATAACAATTCAGAAATGGGAGCAAACATGCAAAAGGGAAAAGATGAGACAAGCCCCAGTAGAATTGTGGGACTTAGTGAAAACTTGGATGTGAGGTTATTTCAGCCTAAGAAAATGAGAATGTCAAGGTGGAAAAGCAGGGATGGGACAGACTGTTTAAGAAATAATATGGAAGTAAATCCCTTACAAAATAGACAAATAGTTATTCCTGTGTGGGGGAGGGGATTATTATTGGGGTCTCTAACAGAATTTGAAACTCATGACTACAACTGTTTGAGGAAGTTGTTGGAAATGGGCATTCTGTCTTTCAGGTTTTACAGTCAGAAGAGACTATATTGAGGGCTGAGTAGTGGAACAATGCTTCTTGGATTTAAATATGTATGAGTGATCTGATAGTCATGTTATCATGAAAAATCTGATTCAGTAGATCTTACGTTGCTCTTAGTTGATGTGGCTGTTGCTCATGTAAAGGTCATACTTTGAACAACAAAATACTACAACATCTTTCATTTTGTTGAAGTGGCCCCTATATACCATCACATATATCTCATCAAACTTATTAGATGATAGACTCTTTGGGGGAGAAGATTATATCTTGTAATATGTATATGATAAGTATATAATCAACTGTAAAAAATCATGTATAGTAATCATATATACAATTGCACTTTTTGATACTTATTCATCACCAAATATACAGTTCAATCAGAACCATGAGAAGATTTTTATAACCTTTAATGGGGGCCAGGAACTACCATCCATGGGACAAATGCAGGTCACCACCTGACATAAAGTTTTATCAAAACACAGCTTCAGGTACACAGAATGTATGACTATTTTTATACTAAGATGCCAATGATGATTAGTTGCTACACAGACCATGTCACTTACAATGTCTAAAGCATTTACCATGTAATCCTTTAAAGGAAACATTTGCAGACCCCTGGTTCATAAGGTAAAGAACAAGACTACTGAGGATAACACAGACCTGAACTCAAGCAGCACCTAACTGCCCTTTCAGCTCTCTACACTGACATCAAGTAGTCTTTGCCAGGACACATCTTAGAAAGGACATAACACTTTCCCAGAATCTCTTGCCAGGTGAGGGAATGGCCTTGCCCAGGAAACCTTCAAGTCTAATGGCAGGTTAGGGATAGCCAGTAAGCTCTGAATCAAGTAAATAAACATTGAACTTTCAACAAATGCAAAGTGCTTGCAAGGCATTTAGTTCCTTGATGTCAGGTACAGTCAGTATACATGCAAGATGCTTGTTCAGGAGGAATCCCTGGCTAAGTTAAACATATGTTGTGGTATATGGTTGCTCTCACCCCTCCACCCAACCCTCTGGAGCCCAAACCAGGAGGTCTGGCCCACCTCCCTTGATGAAAATCCAAGTCTCCTGAGAAGCCTTGTTTCAGATTAGACAATATCTATCTCAGTCTTGGCAAAGAATTGTAAGAGCCTCCATCTCATTGGCTGGAAGCAAAGTCTAGCCCAGCTGCCTGGGGAATTTGAATTGTCCCAGAAAAGAGGCATTTGTCTAGATGGCCTCACCAGCAGCACTGGCCCTAATTCAGAGATAATGGAGATTAAAAGACATCAGAGAGCATGCATACTAGGAAGGCACAAGGCCAAACTAATGTTTGCCCAGTAGCTTGAGAGAAGGAAAAGTAGGGGACTTCTGGGAGTTAAACTATAAAATCAACAGAATTTGAATCAGTGTAAAAAAGTGAGAAGTCATGTTAAAGGTTCAGAAGACCTCTTTCAGGCTACTAAGGCTTCACATCAATCTGGATGAAATTATCAGTACATTTAAAGGCGGAAAGAAGATGTGTCTGAGAACAGATGGGCTCTCAGTAACAGAAGCAGAAGGGGAAAGGCATGGAGGTTTAATAGTGGTGGTGGCCATCTTTGCCCAAATAAGAGAAGAGGGTCTCCAAAATAAAAGTTGAACTCATCTCTTTCCAGGGATTTCTTCCTTTCTTCCTCCCTCCCTCCTCCTCTCTCATTTTCTTTTCCCATCTCTTCTATCCACTTCCTCACTCCTCTCTTTGTTTCCCTCCATTTTCTACAAATATGCATGAACTATATTCTGCATTAGACCCTGTGCAGTAGAAAACAGGAATACAGTGCTAAAATGAAATTGAGTCTGTTCTCAGGAAGTTCGAAGTCCAGTAGTAAAGATAGTCATTAATAAAATAATAGCACATATAAATATATAATTGCTACTAGTAATAACATGATAAAGACTACAAAACATATCTTAACTCAGGAATTTTGCAGTTCTGGTCCACCTGTTTGGAATCATTCCCACCACCCCTTACTCCACCCTCTGAAATCATTAAATTGCTCTACTTGCTCCCTCCTCTGTCTAAACATCATTTCATCAATGACATGTTCCTTGATGACTCTATATAGAAAACAGCAACTTCTTCTGCCACCTCCCTTGTGCAACTAAGATTTTCTCCATCATATTTACTATTTTCAGATCTTGAATATATTTAAATATGTATTTATTTGTACATATGTTTGCGGTGTATATATAATATTATATTTTCTTTTGGTTGCTGTGCCCTATTATCTCTCTCTCTTCGTGAAGGCTAGGATATGAGTCTCATGAGCGCATGGGTTTCAGTTTGTTCACTAAGACATTCATACATGTTTATTAAAAATGAATAAAATGAGGGCCAGGCACGGTGGCTTGTGCCTGTAAGCTTCAGCCTATGAAGTGGCCAGGGGCTAGGGATCACGGTTCGAGTCCCACCTGGGGCCCATAGTGAGACCTAGTTCCAAAAAAAAAAAAATAGCTGGGCGTGGTGGCACGTGCCTGTAATCGCTGAGGCTAGGAATTACTTGAGTCTGTGGTACCCTGGGCAACGAGAGCCTGTGGTTCCATGGGCAAAAATAGCGAGACCTAGTCTCAAAAAAGAAAAAAAAATAATAAAACTCTGAGTGATCTGAGTGCACACATGACACATTTGTATAGAGTTGCTGAAGTTCACTAGACTAAAAGGAGCAAAAAGTTACCACAGGAGGAGAGCAGATAAGAATGGCTCTCAAGCCAAAAATAAGCCAAAAATCTAGAGTGAGGATGAAGCAAAATCATGTTAGACTTGATAGAAGTTACTTTTTTTTTTCATTTATCCCAAGAGCAGTTTGAAGCCACTGAGGGTTGTAAGCTGGGAGATGATAAATCCTGATTTGTACTTTTAAAATGTCACTCAGATACCCAGTGGCTAGTGGATCACCACTGTGGGTGAGCTGTCATCAGTACATGCCCTTCTCAGATCCCATGCTTGCCAAACTCTTTCCCGAGTAAAATTTGACTTTCTAGAATTTGACAGAAACCATGACATGCATTTTCAAATGTACATGAGAGCTGTGGGAGTCAACAAAAAGTGACAAATGCACATTCAGTGATTTTCATCAGTCTCTTTGAGCTCAGGTTCTGAAGGCCCTCCCGGGAGATGGCTCTAGCCTCCCTGATCTGCTGACCAGGTTTCTAAGGCAACAAAGCTGAGGCTCTTACCCTGGACCTTAGCCATGCGGCCAGATTTATGTTTGCCTGTTGTAGCCCAAGCAGATTTGTCCTGATAAATCCCTACGCTCCAACCCTGTACTCCACTCAAATCTTTGGGTTGGTTAGTAGAAAATCATTGAATTCTGAACAGGGCATTTGAAGCTTAGAGAAAGCCCTGGGCCAGTGTAAAACTCAGTTACCTGGAGGTGGGTCTCAAAAGGTGAAGTCAGATTGAAGGAAGTGTGGTGTTTCTGCAATTCTGGTATTTTCTTGGGGGAATTCAAAGGAACATCTATAAAGATCATCATTGTGGGTGATAACAAAGGTGACCAGCGAGGCATTCATGTGCAAACAAATTCAACTGTTTGCCTTGAGGCTCCACCATGTTTATTTGAAAAGAAATTTGTTTGCTGAAATTGTGAAACCAAGACAATGAACTAACCACACCCACTAGAGCACTGAAGGCAAGGAACATGCTGAACTGCAAGTACTAATGAAAGTTCCAAAAGGTAAACAACTTATTTTCTGCATTCAGGTCCATTTCACTAGATTTTTCTTGCCTGGACATCTACAAAGGACAATCACAGCACAGTTTTCCACATCTTCTAACACCCATTCAAATGTGACTGAACAGAAGTTTTCCAGGTCTTAAGGACAACCCTGAGGCCTGCTACACCAAAGTGCTTACCACCTGGCACCATGACACCCATGTCTGTGAGTTCTGCCTTCTAGTACTAAAGAAAAGAGTCATTTCCTCACAAACTGGGTGTTGAAAGACATTAATGCTGATCCCAGCTTTGTTCCTGACTGGGTAGGAGATCTTGAAAAAAGAACTGAGCTGCAGTATATGATATTCATTTGTTTATTCATCCTAAAGCCTTTTTTCTTTACACAATGTCAGGCCCCATGCTATGTTCTTAGGAAATAAAAATGAATAAGAGAAATCCTCCCTTCAAATTGCTCCTAGTTCCTTTGGGGAGAAAGGCAAGGAAAGCACATGTAACAAGAGCAGCATAATAAGCTCTATATAAGAAATATGTACAGGGTTTAAGTGGGCTTACAGACCAATGCCACTCTGGCCACAGGAGGCTGGGAATACATCCCAGAGGAAGTAGCAGCTAAACTGAGATTTGAAAGAAGAGTTTAGCAAGTTCACAAGGGCAGGAGGGCGGGACTTAGGAAACAGATCTTCTAGGCAAAAGCACAGCTTGAGTGATGGTGTTGAGGTAAGAAAACAAGTGTGTAGTTCAGGGAGACTGAACAGGAAAACCTTTCTCTAACAGGTATCTGACCACATTCCCTGAGCACTGATGGTGTATATGCACACTGACTATTTCTACCAGCACTGTGACTCTGTCTGGGTGTCTTTGCTACTTTTAGGAGCAGTGCTTCCTGTGTGAAGTGTGGACTGAAGTACTGAGATATTAAAGCCTCAAGGCATGAACCTTAGAGGTTCTCCACGGTGCTCTGAGGTCTCCAGTGTGCTCATAAGGCACATTTATTTCCATCCCTTCCCTGTCTTACATCGACATTTGCTTTATACTGCTTTCTGGAACCACTTCCCTAATAAATGCATGACTTACATTGCAATCTTTGTCTACTATGGGTTCCCCCATAGATTTCAGTGCAGATCACTTTCTCTGGTGATACCACGGCTTTCTAGCATTCCAGTTATGGAGACAGTCACCTCTTGAGTGTTGGAATGAACTACAGGTAAAATGATCTGCAATAGTTCCAGTGTTTTAAAGATATGAAGGCAGTATTAATTATAAAGTTGGTTATATCAGTTGGCTAGTTTTATTCAAAATGGAACTTTAATGAGCAGGGGACAGATCATTCAACTATCAACCCAGTAGCACACATGAAAGGTAGAAGGTCTTCAATACTGCATTTAAAGAGATGTAATTTCTTACAGCTGGAAGGCAGGTTATGCTGAGGATCAAGACCCAGACTTAATTGCTAAAATGACAATGTTTAATGGAGGCTGATTTACAGCTCCTGCCTGATGCCTAAGTGAAGGTCAGGGTCCCAGAGGGAAGAAGTTATTTTGGTGCATCTATTTGAGGGCATTCAAACCTCAGAGTCCCATCAGTCCTGGGCAGGCAAAAGAAGCTGCTTCCCCACAGATAGAAAAGAGCAGAAGCCTGTCATCCAGCAACCACGGCAAATCCTCTTTTGAGGTAGGCTCATCACAAAATCCTCCTTACCCTTCTCATGTTGTCTTTGCCTCCCCTCGATGTATTTGTTTAATCAAAAGATTAACTTTTGGGTTACTTTTTAGCATATTTTTGCTTCTTACTGGGTACAGTTAAGAGTCCTTATATTTTTTTGGAGTATTTTGTATGAACTCACTGGATTTTAAATTAGATTGTTTTATAAGGATTTACGCCCCTGTATTTTATTATATAATGAAGGTGAGGAAAGGGCAAGAAAAACACAGATTTCATGAGTTTGTCAAAGAATTGGTGCAATATTGTCAATATACATAAAACATCTCAATCGTTACAGAGAATTCATTGGACAGCATTGGACTGTAGTAATTAGGATATATAGACTCATGTCTCAGCATGGTCAAGCACATGTGTATTAAAATGAGAAGCAAGACCAAAATAGTAAAATGGAAGTCATTTAAGTTTTAAGGTGTTACTAATTGAATATAAAGATTCCAGAGGCAAAGTAGATAAGCAACTAAGAAGGACACACTTTGACTTTTTTAACAAAAATATAAAAATAAAATATATTGCTCTCAAAACTCAAATAATAACTCTCCAACTTAACCAATAAAAAATGGACAAAAGATTTGACCAACACTTTACCAAAGAAGATATATGGATGGCAAAGAGACATCTAAAAAAAATGATTAACTTTTCTAAGAAACGCAAATTGAACCACAGCAATATACCACTTCAGACTTATGAAAATAGCTAAAATTAAAAAGACTGACCATACTATGTGTTGGAGAAAATGTTGAAGAACAGCAACTCTGTTTCCTTAAAATTTAAATATATGTCATGCCATGTAATCATACACTCCAAGATATTTGTCCAAGAGAAAAGAAAGCAAACATCCATGAAAATGTTTATTTTTAAAGTAATTTCATATGTAAGATAAAAACTGGGAAACAGTTTAAATGTCCAAAATAAATGTACATATATTCAAAAATGTGACATATACTTATTCTGCAATATTTTTCAGCAATAATAACATGCATACTATAAACATTACAACATGGAGGAATTCTAAAATAAATAAATAAAATTTAAAATAGATAAATAAAATTTTTAAATAAGTACAATTGAGTCAAAGAAATGAAGTTATGTCCTTCCCCAGACAGAGTTGTCTTGCTTTTTCTTGCTACAAAACATTAAATTCCTCAAGTTTTCCTCAATTGTATCTTATGTGACCATGTCTGTCCATATCATTCTGGGGGAACCAAGCAGCAGTCAAGGCTGGGATGGGGGCTAAGCCTGGTACCCAAGGGCTAGGTGTTCCACTCACCATGGCAGATATAATGATCATCACTGTTGAATGTTCAACCTGTCAGCATCAGATACCAATACTGAGTACCACTCCTCAAGGAAATCAACCAACCATTTGTTGATATGTAAATTATATCACACTATATATTAGAACATCCAGTGCTCTAATCCTAATTGAATTTGAAATATACTCTGGATATGGATTTTCCCTCCCTACCTATAGTGCCTCAGCAAGCATCATTATTTTATAGCCCACATATTGTCAGTTTTACCAATCTGTGCTCTCATCTAAGTCTCAGTTTAAGACAAATGAAACCTGAAAATGGTCACATGGTAAGACTACCTTTCTTTTTTCTTTTACTTTCTTTTCTTTTTTTATTTACACAGAAGCTGCTGTCCTCATAAAATGCTGGACTAGCCTCTAAAGATATGGCTCATGTTCAAACTTGGAGCATAAACTACAAAACTGGGGCCTTACTCTTCAACCTGTAGTACATAGTTTCAACTAATGGCAACTATTTGGTGTTTTTATCTGCTAGAATTAAATACTCTTCGATATCAGGAATGGGAATAACAGTCTGAGAATATTATCAGTGCTTTCTCTTTCATAATTTTAGGTTCTGCTGGGTGGAGAAATGCGTGTATCAGTGAACACAGTAAGACCCTTCCACCTGATTATTTGGAGCTTTTTATTGGCAGGAACAATTAGCAGCTTCTATATTGTCAGCAATAATTAACTATCATTATCATGAGAATATAAGATTGAGCTACATATTTGGGGTAATAAAGAGAATAAATAAAATTCAAAACATTCACCAGAGCCTCGTATTATTTTCAGACCGTTGATAAACACCAAACCACTAATTTCAGCAACCACAGACAGACAAGGCCTCAGCAATAAGGAACCTGGATCAACCATGAAGGAATGAAGATCTGGGGCACCATATAAGGCAAGGAACCTGGACAAGCAGAACTGTTGCCAGAAAATAGAGAGAATCTGGATGGCTGGATGGCTGGGATGGCTGGAGGGAGGGAGGGAGGGAGGGAGGGAGGGAGGGAGGGAGATGGAAAAAGAGACGGTATGTTGTCAATAATAGCTTCAGAACCACTCACATCAGAGGGAACTAGACCTTATGCCACTAATTCTCTCTCTCATTAAGAAATGTTATCCTCAGCATTGAAGAACAGGAATGTTATTCACTAGCAGAGGGCATTAGGCAATTAAGGAGGGGGAAATGGTGATCTCTAACAAATGCTATCTGCCTCCTACATAAACTTTTCATAGCCATGCAATGGTTGCTTACCGCAAAATCCTGTGATTTAACTTGAGTGTTTTTCTCTGTATATAGTAACATGCCTGACCCACACAATGGTTATAGTGAATTATTTGAGAGTAAACCCCAACTACGGAAATAGCCACTGAATAAGTTAACAGAAAATTATCTTAGTTTCTTGATGCCTAACTGAAGCAATTCCAACTGGTCTACCTGATGTCCTCTGCTGGACCTCATAGTGGTAACTTCTTATTAATCAGCTATTTTATTGTCTTCCATCCCACATGGTGAGGGATTTGAAAAGCTGTACAAAGGATGTTGAACTGGATGATGTCTTTATTCACTTCTATTCAAATTTCTACAGCTTGAAATTGAAATCCAGGGTTCAACCCTTTGAAGACATTTCTCCTCATGAGCGCCATATCAAATTGAGTAGACCATAATTCTCCTGTTTTTCCAATACTGCCAATGTGGATTACTTTAATACAGACATATTTTTGCTTTCCTGTTTTTTTAGAAATGCTTGACTGGTCTCCCCAACTAGAGAACTTCTCAAGCCATATCATCTTAAGTAGTGAGTTTCCAGTATTTTATCCTCAAGGTAATAATAATAACTTCACCCAAGTACTGACAACAATCCCATGAAGTAGGTTCTATTATTATTGTACTGTTCTGTAGAAGCATGAACTAGGACTTGGGGATATTAAGTCATTTCCCCAAGGGCACTCAGCTAGTTGAGTTCAGGCTTTGAACTCAGGCACTCTGTCTTCTTAACCGTTATCCTCTACTGCCTCTCAATGACTATTTTTAATCATGTTTTTCCTTCACAGGAAAACTTACTTTGAAACATTTGCCTGTATAAGCTAATTAGTTTTTAAGTTACTTAATTTTATTAGGTAATAAAATACATTTGTTTTCTTGATTAATCAAATATATGTAGAACTTCCAAACATATAACTATTAATGCAATTACTAGACTTTAAACTAAACTAAAAGGTAATTTGTTCAATAAATAAATGGATAAATGAATTATGACGCTTATCTTATATGATGTGAGTCACAGTATAATATACTTGAAATTTAAGTTTCCATAATAGCAGCAATAATTAGTGTTAGTTATCATGAGAAGATAAGATTGTTCTATATAATTAGAGTTGTAAAGGCAGCTTAGAGTTAATTTTATGTTAGGCTATGAAAAAATTCAGTATCAAAAACAAATTTAAGGATACCCATTACCTTCTATGGACTCTAAAGCAAGGATTCTAAATAGTAAGGTGTTTTTGTTGTTGTTGTTTGTTTTTAATTTTCATCTGCTCTGTTTTTTGTGCAGATGAGGGATTTTTGTGTTATTTTGTGTTTTTAATCCTTTATTCTAGTGGAGAGTCTCAAGTGTCTTTGCAAAGGACAAATGAAATACTCAAGATATTTTGGCCACAGTGATAGAGAAAGAAGTACTCAATCTCATTTGGACTACTCCTTATATAACTGATTTCTCTGATTTCCTGCCTATCCCAGTATACATAATGATCACATAAATATGAATATAAATATAAATATAAATCAGGCACTTTGCCTCTGTTACATAAACCTCTATGGGGTTGCCCATTAGATGTAAGTTAAAACCTAAATTCTTTGCCATGGAATATGATGTGTTTTCTAAATATAATACTAGGTGATGTTTTTTCTTTTATAAAACTGAACAATTCCCCAGAAATCTATGACAGTGTGTCTTCCAATCAAAGGATTCCTTCACCATTCAATCACCCAACAGTAGACCACCAATGTATTTCTTAGACATAGAACTTGATTGATCTCCAAGTGTCTTCACCCTTGAATGTGAACTAACAGAATTAGCAAGCATTTGAGGTCAGTTTCCAACATGTAATGAAAAATTCAAACAGGTAAACAAATAGAGATAAAAAAATCTATATTTAATATTCTCACAACTAAGAAATGATATTAATGATTTTGATTCCAATAAATAAAAGATGCCAGGGGGTAAAAAAAAGAAAAATGCACTCAAGACAATTAAAAACATCCAATGTAGAACATTCTACTGAAGAAGAGAGTAAAGGAAATCTCAACAAAGTTCAAAAAGGAATGAAAAGAAAGTAAGAAAAAAGAAAGAAAATACAAGAAAAGTGGAGTCTTAAAACAGGAGTTTCAATGTCTCCTAAGGTGGACAACAGAGAGATCTGAGAAAGAAAGAAATAATGAATCAGTGAGAAGAAAGAAAAAAATTTCAGAGCTGAAAAACATAAACCTGAAATTAGAGGCTATATCTTTTCTGACTTTCAGATAGGCTGTTAATAGCTACTTTCTAATATTAACAAGCCAAGAAGTAGCAATATAAGCATGTAATTCAGATTACATATATAATTACAGATTATATATAATAACCATGTAATCTGTAGGTAAATACCAAAAAATATATATATGAAAGCTGAAATGAATCCCACTGAAAATTAGATCTGGAGGTTATCTGAGGGGCATTTATGTGTGTGCGTGTGTGTGTGTGTGTGTGTGTGTGTGTGTGTGTGTGTGTGTGTAATACAATGCATATTTTAAGATACCCAAGAGAATATACAATCACCCATACAAACACACATAGTATATTTGATATTATAAAATATGTATGTATATCACTTTAGTTAAAAAATAAAGATATAGTATTTTACATAGTAAACTATATAGTTTATATATAAACTATATAATTATAATTAAATATAAACTATATTTAAACAATAAAAATGTATATATCATATATTTATATAGTTTATAGAGTGAACTATTTTTAATAACACTTTAACAAGTATGATCCATCCCCCTAGATCTATTGGCCTTTCTTTGGAATCTTTTGAGAGCAATTCCACCATAGTATTCCTTTGGATATGGTTAATATAACCTGAATATATTCTGATATAATTCCTATGGAAGTGACCTAAGAGCCATGCTTTGTGAACTGGTCTATTCCAAAGAATTTCCTGCAACTATAAGTACTACTGCCCAACTAGATGTATGAGGTGAGTATTTAGCTCCCTAGTACCATCATTTTTTCTATCTATCCATCCCTTGCACATATCACTGACAATAACTAATGTAGCAGCTTTCTCAGTAGTAATGACTTAGAAGGTACCCAAGAATTGCTCATGGAGAAGATGAAAACAGTGAGAGAAAGAAGAGGATAGAAAGCAGTAATATGGGTGCAGCAATCAACCTTTTACCGAGATGCTGTGAAATCAATAATAATCCACTAACTAGAGGTAGAGCCTACACCAAACAGTCTGATTGTTTTGACTTTAATTAAAGACCCTCCATCTGTAGTTATGAGACATCTAAGTAGTGCATAGCATAAGATGCAGGAAAAAAAATGACAAACACTCATAAGTACTTTAAATTTTCCTAGAACACCAAGTTGACAAACATGAACCAAATAATAAACAAATGTGCAGCTGCTGTATAATGCCATGTGGGCAATAAATGCAAAAGGAATTGGATGGTAAACATAGCAGAAATTAATTGGAGAAAAAATCTTTAAGAGTTAGGCTGAGTAATAATAAATATATCTACTGTACACATGAATTTTACACAGATTCTTTGGCAGAGTACTCACAACTACCTTGGGAATTGCTACCATCATCTCCATCATATGAGAAAGACTCAAAGAAGTTAAACATCATGCTCAGTCTACTCAGAACAGCAACGGCACTGTGTTTTCTGATTCTGTATTTTTTATGTTTTCTCATTGATGCACAGACTTCTGAAGAGTAGGTAAAACACAAGGAGAGATGTAAAAGAAGCTTTTTTTTTTTAAAGAAGCTTTTTTAAGGAAGAAAAAGCAATCTAAGTTGGGGTAAGAAACAGCAGAAGCAATACAAAGAATTTGATTAGGAGGTTGTCTAGATCACTTAAGAATTTGTGGACTTCGCAAATACAGTTATTTGAAAGGAAATGTGCACTTCTATGTTTACTGAAGCATTATTTACAATAGTCCATGAATGGATCAAAAAGTTGCAGTATATTTATACAAGGGACTATTACTCAGGCATCAAAAAAGGCAAACTCATGGTATTTGTGGCAACACGGGATAAAGTATGGAAGTAATTTTGCTAGTCAAAATAAGTCAGATGAAAAAGGTAAATATTGGATGGTCTCATTTATATGTGAAATATAGAAAAACCAAAGGAAATGTCAAGAACAGGTCAAAGCTGACCATAGATCTGTTGCATACAACCAAACATAGAGTGGGAGGGAGGTCAAAACAGGGGGGGGAAGAGTACAAGGAAATATGGTCATCGTTTACGACAGCACAGTGGCAGGAGATATAAGTGAACTACAATGATGTAAGAAACAACTATAATTAATTAATAAAAATAAAATAAATTTTATGAATAAAAATAAAAGGATTTGTGGGGTTTGAGGCCAGGTAGCTCACCTGCATTACTGTGTGTACTGACAACATGAAAGAGGGGTAAAATTCCCAGGTCCTGCTTGCTCATCTATTATTATCACCACCAAGATTTGTTGGGAGAGAGCACAGTAGACTATGAAGAGGACCCTGGGTACATGAGCGGATGCTGTGTCATGGAGACTACACCTATAGGGGGAGATCCTATACTTCCAAACACTAGCAACCATCTAAATCAATGGTATTGCCCTAAAAAGCATATTTTTAAAATGAAGATTTGTTGTGAGGTTTTGATATCACAAGTTCTATATTTTGAAGAGCACCTGGCATGGGTTCTTATTTCTCTCTTCCTGATTGTTGCACAGTATTACTGATGGTGGAACATAATGGGAGCTTGTTGGTCACACACACTTGGTCTAATCCTTTAGTCCAAACAACCACCTGAACAAGCATGGCTGTACATTATTCACTGGAGTTTGACAAATTCTTCCGTTGTTTATTTTGACCAGCTCAAGTCAGTACAAAGAGTTTATTTAGCTTGAGGAAATAGGCTGAATTTTGCCTGTGCATTTTGGCAACCTGGACCACAGGATCATGGTGGGAGGAGGATGGAAAAGTACCTGGCAGTGCCACCTGACTCCAACTTCCTGCTGGTATATCCACCTCTTGCTGACTCTGAGTCACCAACAGCATGCTTTGCCTCCCCTGCGGCCCAGCCGCCCATTAGGCCCAGCCACTCTCCTCCTATACTTACTTCCCTGCTTGCTCGCTCCCACACATGTGCTCAAGGTGGAGGTAACACTAATGAGGAAACAAGGCAGCTACTGCAGCAGGCATTTCTTCCTTGGTCAGCAAAACAGGCCCATAGCAGCCTCACTTGCAAGGCTGGCCTTGACCCACTGTCCTGCAGACCTTACTCAGACACAGGCTGTTCTGGTTCGTAAGTCCTGGGGACCCCCAGAGGATGGGGAACCATCCAATCTTCATTCTGAACTCTCAGAAACCAAGGGTACTACAATAGCCTCGTAGGTTAGGGAGTAAGCACAAGAAATGCTTTGAGCTTATGTGCTACTTACTGGCACAGCGAGAGACATGAATGTCGTGAGATGAATGAGCAGCGGGAAGAAGTTCACCACAAACTCTCCTTGAAATTATTATTCTTCAGGCTGATACTGAGATTCTCCATAGCCTGCTTTTTCAGTCAAGTCCAAAATGTCCCTTTGTACTTGCTCACCGTTTATTTAGAATTTGATTCATCAATCATAAGCTTGTCCAGAACACAACGCAAACACAGATGCCAATATTTGATAACTAGGGGTAGAGTTTAAGTAGTACCTATGAAAGAAGACCTTAGGAGTTTCTGCCAACTGGGTGACTGGGACATAATGCTGGCCCACTGGTTTTCAGTGTGCTGATGGGCAGTCTGAAGGCTCAGGGGGAGGTGAGAAGTTGCAGCAAGGGACACTCAGAAGATCAAGACATTTCTCTGTTGTGTGTTAGATTGTATCTCCTGAAAAAACAGGTTGAAGTCCTAATCCCACTGAAAGTGACTAGCGAATTTTTAGATTTTTCTTAAGATGATAGATACCCTATTGAATTAAAATGAATAGTAAATCCTAGTGATCCATATCCTAATTAGAAGAGGTAATGGAGATCTGGAAACATAAGGAAGAATGCCATATGAAGACACAGGCAGAGACTGAAAGTATGCTGCTTCACACCAAGGAGTACCAAGGACTGCCAGCAACCACTAGAAACTAGAAAAAGTCAAGAATTCCTCCCAAGAGTCCTAGATGGATCATGGCCTTGCTTACATCTCAGTTTAGGCCTCTATACCCGTGAGATGACAAATTCCTGTTTACCACCACGTCTGTGGTAATTTGGACATGAATCTACCCCCTCTGGCTTAATTCTGTCACAAACGCACATCTATATACATACACACTTTCTCTAGAGCAGCTTAGTTATTTTGATTTGTGTTCTGCAGTTCAGCATAATCTATTATTTGGAGAAGAAGAAAAAGAAGATTTTACTGCTCACCGAAGTTTGAAAGCCTACCATTTTGACCAAAGTGAGTCATAAAACTATTTTCCAGACACAGACTGAAATTGTTTGTTGCCCTATTTTACTGATGGGATTGTTAACATCTGGATACTTCTCTTACTTTTCACCTTTTCAATTGTTAACCAGCAATGGAAGCTCAACTTGAGCATGATCTCCTTTCCACAAGGTCATGACATATCTCTTCCATCAGATTTGCTCTGCTTTTGGATCCAAGCCAATGTTTAGAACTTCCCTTACTTCTCCTTACTCAACATTTTCTTCCCACCAAGGGAGAAATGTTTTAGTCCATATATTGACTGGGTTCTGGTCTCTATGTTTCACCCCTTTTTGTGTCTGCTCCCACCCTGTGCCTTATAGGGTATTGTTTACAGAGCATTTGGTATAAATGAGTATTTATTTCATAGAAACTGGCAGTAATTTTTTAAAAAGCTCTATTCATTTCAGTTAAGTGTGCTGTTTAGGTGTGAATGTTTTCTGATATTTATGAAACATGTATGAAAATGTTAACCATTATTTTGTTAGAACTTAGGGTTTTAAAACAAGCCCTATCAAAAGGAAATGTCCTAAGTGTGGATTTTATAAAACAGAAAGTAGAAATTCAAAGCACAGATATTTGACTGGGTAAAAATAAACACAAAAATCTTCTAGGAAAGAGAATGAGTGCAGAGAGTGTAAAGAGAGAGGGAAGAAAATATAAAATACAACTTTTTCTAACTTTGCAGTTTGCTCTATTAAGGAATTTAAATGGAGAAGGGAGACTGGAGTCCTATGAACCTATGCTGTGTTAAGTAGTTTTCAAGCAATATATGTCATCAAACAAAAATCAAAAGTGCCAATTCCAGTGCTTAAAATTTAAGTAAACCACTTACTACAATGCAAAGACATTATCAACTGTAATTTATTCCATGAGAAAATAAGACTTTTGTAATAGCTCCCAAAGAGATAATAATTTCAAATTTCAAACATCTTTCTTTTCCCCAGAAAAATATTTCTGATGCTCAAAAGCTTTCCCTTTGACCATTTTCCTTTCTAAAATGTTATACTTTCCTTATTAAAAGTATTGGAAATATTTGACTCCATTCTAATACTCCAAGACAATGCATTCTCACTACTGGAGCCAAGCAAATAATGAAAAGAAAATGAAGTCAAGAGTGAATTTGATAACTTTATTATATTTTAATATACTCTAAACTCAACCAACACAAATCTAGCTAACTGGAGTTTAAAACTGACATATTTTGTCATCCATATTTAGGAGTTGAAGTCTGATGATCACAAAAAAAAATCTTGTTTTAGTATTCTTAGGTTAGTTTCCAAAATGTAGGTTTCAACCTACAGTTATCTCAATATATTTGTGCTTCAATGGCTATCTCTACCATTCCTTGAATGTTGAAAGAACAGGAGCCTGATTTAAGTGATTTACATCCACCATAAAAACTGGTACATCAGTGAAGACTACTGAGAGGATCAAGTATTTATTAATCAAAAGATATTCGGCAGTCCAGCAAAGTTCTCAGTCATCCACTAGGCTGATGGTAAGGAAAGAAATAAAATAACAATTACTAGAAAGTAGAATTGCCCAGAATGCCCCAATCTTCAAACATTCTGATTAATTGAGATTTTCTGTTACCTTAAGATAACTAAGGAAACTCAAAAAGGCCTCTTGGTGTGGAGAAAAGTTTCACCCAATCTGAAGCAGAGGAAGGGGTATAGGTGTCTACTCTGGTTAATTGACTAACAGCACTTTTTTTTTTCCTCAAGTATCAACAATATTCTTTATTTAAGTCATCAAATGATCTCCATCAGGTGATCATGTCCTGGTGTTATTCTATTTTCAAAAGTGTTCTTCGTCACCAACACATTTTCATCCTTCTTAATATTTCCAATGGCATTGCTCCACTTCACTAACATATAAAACAAGCTATCTAAAAATTGTCCTCTGCTGTTTCCCACTCATCCACAGAGAATGAAGTTGCCATTTATGGACACTGGCTGTTGCCATGTTTTTCAGAAAGTTTGCCATTCCACAAGCTGTTTTTAGCCCCCATACCCACGACACTTCTACAGGCATTTAGTATTTCTTTATCTGATGCTTTTCCAAGGCAATTCCTCCGCCTCCTCATTGAATCATGCGGGCTGTCTCGTAATCAAATGATATTTTTTGAAGTGTTTCCTCACTGGAGCCCACAGGGTTCTTTCTCATGTTTCCCCCCACACCTGCTTTGCACACCGACCTAAGGAGAACTACTTACGCAGTTTATTGTCCTTATTGGAACAAAAATATGATATTTGTCATTTTCCAGTGTTCCACAATCTGGCCCAACAGTTGAAAATACCTAAAAATATCAACTAATACTTCTTTATTTTCCTTACTCCCCAGAAAAATGATATTTTTTTCTCTATTTGTATCTGGCATTCCATCAAAGATGGACCAGATTCAAAACTGTGTGGTGCAGTAGAGACAGCTTGAAAGTTAGCAACAAAAAGATGGGTTTATCTCCCAATTGTTAGAGACATGACTCTGGAAACAAGACATCTGAGCCTCAATTTTCTAGCCACAAAATGGGGAAACAAGGATTTAATTAACAGAGCTGGGTAAGAGCTAAATGAGATGTTGTATTTTAGGTTGCACAGTGTGATGATATTTAGGGGTGGGGGTTCTTGGTGGGTAATCAGGATTCAATGAGGTTATGAGAATCAGTTCCTTATCACAAAATCAGTGTCCTTATAAGAAGAGACACAAGAGAGTTTGCTCTCTTTCTTTCCCTGTGCACATGCTAAGGAAAGACTATGTGAGTTCAAAGTAGATGCTAGCTCAAAGTAAGATCAACAAACCAGGCCGAGTTTCTTCACCAGAATCTTATCCTACTAGCTCTTTGATATGGAACTTCCAACCTTCAGAGCAGTGAAAAAGTCACCCACCCTATGGTATTTTATTGTGATAGCACTAGCACAAGAGGAAATACAGCTGAAGCAACTACCCAACTCTGTCACAGGAACAGAGAAATTATTACAGACAATATGTAAACAAATAGGTGTGATTGTATATCAATAAAACTTTATTTACATCAAGAAGTGATTAGTTAGATTTAGTGCATGCACAGTAATTTACCACCTAGAGCACTAGCCCAAAGGTGAGCAAATTATCACACAGATCAAATCCATAAGCTGCAAGCCAAGGAAGAAGTTTGCATTCTAAATTATTACATTGAAATGATTATATAAGTAACTTGTAAGTATTTTTATAATATACAAAAAGGGTTTATGGGGAAAATATTCCAGGAGGTCAAAATAAGGGGAAGGATGTCTTAGGTCATTGAAAAGAGGAAATTTTAAAAAATAAGATTCAATCAAAGCATGTCAAGGCATATTTCAAGTGAGAGTCAAGTGAAAACTACCAAAGTATTAAATCTATGCAAGAGACAGGATGGTCTCAAGTGGAAACTAGTCAGGGAGAGTAAGGAGAGTGCTCAAAATTGCCAAAAACTTCTCTCCAACATCCTTGGCTCACCTTCAGTCACTGGCATGTGTGTGGGCCCTGGGCACGTCATACTGGCTGAAATAGAGATTCGGGGTCCAAATGTTCCATTTAAATATCCAGATTGCAGAGTAACATGCAAAACTAATTTTGTTTTGTTGAAATAACCCACTCTATTCAGGGAAAGTGTACTATTGAAAGAGTGATGACAGGCTAGAACTGAGAGGGGGGAAACTCCCTGTCACCTAATATGAATTGAATTAAAGGGATCTGAAATGGTGCAGGGAGGACTTTGATTTTGTAAGTAGAAAATTATCAGACCACTGCACTCATAGATAAGCTTCAAAGAGCCAAATGAATGCAAATTTCAAGATTTTAGCAGGCAGGATTAATATGAGATGAGACGGGAGAATAAAGGTGCTAGAAATGGTGGCATCTGAAACAAAATAACACTGGAGATTCCTCAAACTTGGGAACCCACAGTGAGTGCCTAAACACATATAAAGAGCTTTTTGATGGAAGAAAGAGAACCTATCCAAAATGGGTAGCTCTGTTTACTGTCCCCCAGTGTAGCTGAATAAGTAGATGCTTCATCAACAGTGCAACCAGTGGAACATGAACTAGTAAACTCTGTATGATGGGAAGAGGGGTAGAGTGGAGTTTAGAAGCATAATTTAATCAGTTCTCATCTCCATAAAAGTATGTAGGGTGGAGTTTAGGAGCATAATTTGATTTGTTCTCATCTTCACAAGAGCCTCAATATTTGTGGAATTATTTCAATATGAGACTATCACTGTTTCCTTTGTGTTTTTGCATATGTTTCAACAAAATAACATGCTTAGTATAAGTATTACAAATATAAACTATAATATAATGTAAGATAAGTTCATCTTGGTTTTCATTTCCTTATAATATTTTAGGAACCTCCTTATATGATTCAGACCTCTCTTAACTACTAAAATTTTGATAGTCTCCTGTTAGTTATATGGTCCAAAAGGAGGAGGTGATTTTTCTATGAGTACGGTACTGGACTAGATATCTAAAATTCTATTCAACATTGAATTTTATCAGTTCTAACTTCTGTACACTATATTTTCTTTGTCTGTAGATGAAGGAGATTGGATGATCTCAGCTTTTCTCAAGGTGGACTGAAACTACATACCTATTCCTGTAATATCCACTCCCAACCTGAAGTCTCTCAAGTAACTAAGTAGATCTCTTTTTTCTGGTTTTAATTTGAAGGCAGTTCTGCAAAGTAACATTTACTAATTTCTCAGTAACATTTACTAGTTTAAGACCTGTTAGACACACACCAACCACACTTAAATTCCATGAAGGATTAAAAAATGCCTTATTATCATACTAATACCTGTGCACACAGCACAGCACCTTAACAAAAGGAGTCATGAGGAAGAGTTATTACATAAATATACAACTTAGTTGGAATATTAATAGGTGATGAATGAAACAAGCTTTCATGGTCAAATTCATTTGAAAAATGATGACTTAAATGTTCTTAACAGAATTTCTATTATTTTTTGTCAAAATCCTAATATGGGTGAACAACTATGGAAAGGGTATACATTGTGTTTGCTCAATTCTGAGATTTACTTTTAAAAACAACTTTACATCTCTCAAATTCTAGATTTTTTATAGTATTGTACTTAATATATTCCCCACCCTACCTACAGTCCCAACCAAATCCATTATTAAATCTTAATATCACAATCTTACAATTAATGGCATCATGGAATTAGGGGAATCCATTAGTGAAAAGCATTTTTCAAATGTGGTTGATTATGGAATCTTTATTTACAGAGTTTCTCTTGGGAATAGTGCTCTGTGGTGGACATTTGGGAAACACTGGAATAGAAGGCCACTTCTAAATTTACTGATCTTTAAATATACTGGTCAGAATTATGAAACAATATACCTATAGACAAAACAACAGCAACAAATGTGACAACTAAGACTTGAGTATTCTACCAAGTATTTAGTAAGCCCAGGAAAGTCTCTTAAACTCTCTGACTCTCAAATATTTTATCAGTAAAAGAGGGACAATGATATATTTCCTGGTTACCTCACAGGACTATTATTAGACAATAACAGGAAAGTTAAATGTAGAGAGGTCAGATTCTGGTGAAAGATATTAGAATGATCAAACAGTTTATGTTCTTCTATTCCCAAAAATACACTGAAATGACAGGAAAGTGATCTTTTAAAAAGGGCTAAGCTCACACACAAAAATTTTAAAAGATGAGAAAATGTAACATTTTGGAAGCTAGAAGGCAGGGGGATGAGTGATAACTGATTCAGCAGATCCCAAAATGTTGACCTTAAAGAAAAAAAGCAAATAAGTAATTTAATTTGTACCCCTTAACCTTAGAACATATTTGTAGGAAAGTGGTAAAGAGTGATCTAGAGCAAAAATGGGATCCGAAGTTCTTCCCATTAGAAGAGAAAAGGGAGAGAAGGACCATTCCAAGAAAATACTTTATGCTCATTTGTAATTAATTTCCATTTTCACCCTTAGTCCCAGGCAACTGTTAATGTATTTCTGCCCCTGTAGATTTGTCCCAATTCCTCCAATTTTCACCACCCAAATAAGCCAGTCCTATACTTACTTGTTCTATTATGTATTCTATATCCTACATCCTATTCAGCCTTGGGGCAAAATGGTATCATGGAGCTAGTCTTAATATCTCATGAGTAACTTAATTGTTAAGTATTTACAACCTTTGCTAGCTTTTTGCTAAAATATTTATACTTTAAAATACCCCTTAGCAAAGTTGTTATACCCAAACTAACAATACCAATCAGATTTATGGTCTAATATTTTTTGTTAAACTAGTTTATAGGCATGCCATAATTTGGTTTCCTATTATTGCTGATCTTTGGGTTACCATTTGTGTATCCATCTCCCACATGGTCTTCCAAACATACTTGTCACCTGGTATTCACATTGTCTGATCCTTTCCCACAATGAATAGGGTTGATCTAATGTTCTTCCCTTATATTGTGGGAAAAATAATGATGTGTACTATGATGGTTAGGTGAGAAAAAATCTGTTACTTCTGCCTTATCTCAAATCACCTCCTCAAACAAAAATCAGCTACTACATTACAGGACAGTCCAGTAGCCCTATGGAAAAGTGCATACACTGAAGAAATGAAACCAAAAAGTCACTTGATTGAGCCTTGCTGGAAGCACATCTTTCTGCCATGGTCAGCTTTCAAACTATGACACCCAGGTTGGTATCTTAACTGCAATTTAATTAGAGACTCATAACCAAAAGGAACAAGTGAAACTGTTGTTGGATTCCTGACATAAAGACCCCCTACAAACTCATCATTTTTGTTTACGTCTCTAAGTTTAGGGTAATGGGTAAAGTTTAGGGTAAACCTAGTACCTAACAGGGATTTTGGTACCGAGATTGGAGTGCTACCATAGCATGTGAGACTAGTTTTAAAAATGGGCAATGGTCAGAAGCTGGATGAACCTTGAGGAAAGTGTTAGTCAAAATCTGAAATGTCTTAAGCATAATAGTAAAAAAACCTTGTGGGGACTGCAAGCGCAGATTTACAGGAAAATGAAGACACTATCTCACATCCTGGAAGAAAGTGGATCCTTATATGTAATGGCAGCAAATTTTGCAACACTGGAGTCTTTGATAATATGAGAAACAGGAGATGCAGTTAATAAACCCTGTTAAAAACAGTTAATAAACCCTAGCAGGGTTTATTAACAGGGTTTATTAACTGCAAAAGAAATTTCCAGGTGGAGTGATAAAGGTGCCATCTACTTCTGCTGCTACTTTTAGATATGTACAAGCAGAGAGAAAAAGAAAAAGGGGAAGCCCAATAAAATGAAGCCAAAATTGTTATGTTTAGAAATTCCCAGCCTCTCTAGACAATCTATGATACTAAAATTAAAAACTAGATTCTGAGCAAAGATCCAATCTAGGACACTTTCAGGAAAACATCATCTAAAAATGAACCCAAGTTGTGGCCTCAGAAAGATTCAATCCAGTACCTCAAAGAACTACTCTGCCAAATAATAGAGCTTTTAAATAGATTAGGGGTGTTAACCCTCAAACAGCTCAACAGAAACCCAAGGAAAATAAACCTTTATCTTAGAGAAACTTGCAGGTGCTGTTTTGATCTATTTAATGTCAGAAAGAGTAGGCAAATTTTGGTCTTGTCCTTGTCTTGTACCTCTGACTCCAAATGCTGACCTACAGACTAATCTCTGCAAAGACTTTATCTCAGACCAACTGTATACTACAGCCTTAACTAACTACAGAGAGCAGCTGTCCGAGGGCAAGTCAGCATACCATAAATGTGTTACTCATGTTTAAAGAAATGATGTATTTTCCCTTGTAATGACAGTCTAATTATTCTGGCAAAAGTGCTTATTCCAACCACTGCTTCTTCTTCCCTCAAAAGCCCCATTAGCACAGTAAAGGGAAGGGATCCATCTAATATAAGATGTTTCATTTCTATATGGCCACAATATTTTACTTACACACAAAAATAAACTGACAACCCAAATCCCAGAAATAACAGAGATAATGGAAAGGGAGGGGCTAGAGGGGGAGAGAACAGATTGGGGACACTCCTACACGTAAAAATGAGTTCTCATGACCTTCACTCCTGGTATCCACCCCATACACATCAAGGAACAATGAAAGAATCACTCTTCTATTTAAGACAGACAATCCAACGCAGTTTGAAATTCAAATGACAAGGAGAAGTTCTTGGGGAATGTGGAGTGAAGTGAGGGGACCAAGGCATTGTCCCAGCAAATCACTGAACACAATAGAATATCTTCCCCAAACACCAGGCTACTGCTGGTTTGGTTGATAAATTACTTCAATTGTGTATGTATAGTAGAACAAGGGTCAAAACCCAATACTGAATAAAACCGTAACTTAGGAAACCTTGTTGCACATGTAGGGTTCTCACTTTTTCAATAGAAGGTTAAATGAGAATTTCCCAAAGTAACTAGTACCTTCACCCAATCTAGTTTCTCTAAAGAAGATGCATTTTGTCTACAAGAACACAGAACATCTTTATCAACTTGAGATAAAGTTGATGAGTTAAATGTGCAGAGATGTAAGTTGCCCAAAGATAACCTGAAATAAGAATCGAGACACACAGAATAGGTCATGACTGTTATATGAGACCACAAAACAAGAAAGCCCTGGGCTGCTCAGACCCAGGTCATATGTGCTCATATGTGGTCATATGTGCCAAGTGATAGGCATTTGGGAAAGCATTTCCAGGGTTTAAACTCATTAATTTTCTACAAATAATAGCAATGGAAATGATCATAATAGTTAACATTTATTGATTGCTGGAGCCATATGAATTCCATGTACCTACTCATCAATCTTCACAACCACCCAGTGAACTAAGTGCTATTAAAAAAGACTCCAAGCTCACATAGAGTAAGAAGCTGAGAACTTAAATAACTAGCCCAATTTCATCATCAATAAATGGTCACCTAGGCCTATGAGCCTATGCTCTGAACCATAACATGTAAGTAGCAGCAAAATTAAACTTTGAATAATAGTAAATAGAACTATCAAACTATTCTATAAACAAAAATTAGGATTCAGCTATGAGAAAACTCAGACCAGTATGAAACATAGAAGTGTAAGTAGTCTATCATTTTCATAATTGTGGCACATAAATTTCAGTTAAGTTCATGGTATAGCTGCAGATAAGTAGAATTCCATTCCAACATGTAGATTAATTCATTTATACAGAAGTTATGTTGCTGTTCTCACAAGTCTTGAGTTCAAGTTCAAAATCACTACAGTTCTTTTTGTTGCTTTTAGATATCAAAAACAGATAAAATAACTAAGGTGACTGAATAACTTCTACAGTTAATATATTGGTATTCAAATGGGGGGGGGGAACAAGTTACCTCTTTTAGGCTGCTGTTTCAAAAAAGTTTACTTTTTCTTCAAATGTAAAGACAGTACAGTTTAACCTGGTATGACCAAAATAAAGTGCTTTGCTTTCTAAGTTCATTTAATTGAACATGCTTATACCACTCACAAAAAAATCTGATCTTTGCTAATTCATTCCACTAGTGACATTTACTAAAGTTTAGCATGAAATCTGCAAAGGTCTATACAAATTTCAAAACTATTTAATTTTTGAGCTACTTTTTAAATGCATGACTCTATGATTCTAATTTATTATGTCTTTAAAGAAACCTTGCAGAAAAGTGAGCCTGGTCTAAATATATCTCACACACTCTTAATAGTGTTCTGTGCATACCTTCCTGATGCTGGAGGCCATAGCATTTTTCCTATGATTGGATTGTTGAAGGAAAAACACACATTCCCAATGAATCATTCTTCTGAGTTTTCTACTTCCCAACTCTAAGTGATAAAGTTCAAATCATATCTGTTATAATAACTGAGCATTTAGAAGAAAATATCTCATGCTAAAAGGGGGACTAGCTGCTTAAGTGGTTTCCCTCCTAGCCACTCTGTTCTAGTACAACAGCAAAAATGCCACCTGAATTGTACTTAATCTCGTATTTATAGATATTTCATTGGGAGGAGTGATTTAAAAATGAATGCAGATTCTAGTGAAATATTTGTAGTTTCTAAAAAGATTTGAGACAAAATAAACACAGGGATGTTGATCCTGATTTTTTATAAAATACTCTAGTTATAGTATTCCAAAATTTATAAAGCCAAGTCATCTAATTCTTTTAAAAACACTGCAGGACCATTGTAGAGGTGTTCATTAGGAGGAGGTCTTGAACTAGGCACTGATAGCTGGCCATGTTTAGGCAAAGAGAAATGTAAGGGTAAGGACCATGTCTAGTATACCATATGTATATACACTGTTCTCAAATGTTTAATGAATCAATAAAATAGATTAAAACTCCTCTAAGTTTTAAAACACCTGGTTATATATTTTTTATTGTCTGTAAATGTCAGGTAGGATGTAGCTTGTTTTTCAGGTGGGTCTTAATTGGATCTGGAATCCTTTGACACCCGAAAGGAGAACCTAAAATTTTCACAAGATTGGCCATATTAACATACAAACCTCAAGGCATATTCGGGTGGATCAGATTCTCTTTTTTCTTACTTAAAATACAAGTGCTTAAAAGAATGTGGCCTTGGGAGATTGTTAGCTAGACATGAAAGTCCAGTGCAGGAGGTTGATTCTTGAGAGGACAGGTAGGACAAGCACATTTTGCTTTGCCTCCCCAATGGCAGGTGTTCCACTGGGTGTGCAGATAGCAGAGGAACCACTGGAGGAGTGATGACCTAGCCAAGAGACCTTATCTAGAGCTTAGGAGGTATGAGATGCATTTGTGTAAAATTTTGTGGAAGTGGAGAATAAAACCATATATGTATGATTTTCAAAAGTGGCCAGGTAGGAAGACTATTTAAAGAGATGAAAGAGATGATTTAACCAATCATTAAAAATCTCTGGAATGTGGCAAGGTTTTTTAAGGGAGTAAAGCTTTATTGTAAAGTCACTCGCAACACAATGTGTTCAGTTTTCTCTGCATCAGGCTGTCCTGAAGGAATACAGAATTGAATACACTCCATGTGCTCTCTCATCAGACAAAGAAAATGTGAATCAACTAACAACCTCACCCTGAGAATAGCTATTTATATAGTTGAGATTTATACCTTATTGATTCCAAAAGGACTTAGTAGCTAATGCCCATGATCGCTTAAGGCAAACCAGATATTCCTCTTAACCAAGAACATTCTCAAAGCAAATATGCTCCTGTGTGGCTTTAAATAGGCTGGGAAAACATTCTGGTAAATTTGACAAAATTTGATTCTAAAAATTCTGATAAATTTGAAAAATTCAATAATCTTGAGTTATAGCAGTCCTACTTCCTGTCATAGGAAGGATTTAAATCCAAGTGGTCCAACTTTTCCTGGAATTACAATCAAAAGGAATTTATTATGTAAAACTCAAGAAGGATGTTGTATTACAATGACATAGGTGCTATCTTTCACCCTGTTCTTCAAAAGTTAGAGAAATGTTGCTTAAATGAACAGTTTAAGCAAGCCTCACTTTATATCAAGCCTCAACAGAACTAGGGAATACCATAAACTAAAGTTATATAAGGCACAGTTGCAGAATAATACATAAGTAATGTTGTTCAAATAATTTAACTTAGCATAGGGGTAGAATATAAAGACTCCAGTCCACAGGTAATTGACATACTTATTTAAAAAGCAGCAGTATTAAAAGATCTTTTATCTTTTAGCTGATGCTACATGTATGCTTAAATGCCTTAGTAATGGTCAGCAGTATAAAAAAAAATAACAGTGGTAACTTATTGACAGCGGTAACTAATACGTTATGGAGTTTATTTTTTTATTTTTCAATTTACCAAGCACTTTTTACATCCATCATCACATTAAATAGATATTATAGCCCTATAATCCAGGTATGTGTGACATCAACCTTCCTTTAAGGACAAAGAAAGGAAGGTTCAGAATTGTTATGTAAGTCAAGATGGTATATCTGGTAAATAGTCAGAACTCAAATTGAGGTTTTAAGTTCTAATAATTTCATACCCTAAAGTCAGATGTCCTTCTTCAACACATTTTCCTTATCATTTTTAGTTTACTATCAACCAAACTACAATTGACTTATGAACGAGGCAGAATTATCTGAGAATCAGGTGAAAGTCCTATGTCAACCAGCTATAATCAACATTGTAAGGGAAGGTAGGAAGAAGGAACAGGGACCTTAAAAAATAGTTTGCAAGACTGGGGAACAGATCTTACCAGCACTATAAACTACAACAAGAAAAAATAACTGTCTTCATCCCAGTCATTTATACTAAGCATTGAGAAGCCAGTTTGATATCACAGAATACAGTGAAAATATTTCCTTAAAATTGCTTAAGGAAGATATTAAAACTATCCATTTTTCATTTAAGAAATTCATCAGGGCTTATAAAATATGTTTTATTGCTGTCAGAACATCCCTTTTTTAGCACAGTTGCTGGAAAGTCCTCTTAGGACAGAAATAATTTTCTAATTCTTTTCCATTGGTCAGGGGCAAAAGGAGGTTCTGCCAAGTGATGAACTCTCCACTAATCTAATTCTGTCTCTAATCTAATTCTGGCCAGGAAACCAATGGAATTTATTTCTCCAATAGACTTTTAGAGGTGGAGGCAATTAAATATTCCATAACCTCACTATAGAAAATAGAATATTCATTCTTATTTAATTTCCCCATTTTGCCCTAAATTTTAACATTCGTTCTTTATCTGTTCATTCAATTTTGCTGCTGGGCTGAGTTAAAGCCTATAGACGACAGCAATATGCAATTCTTGAAGAGACAACAGGTACTGATAAACAGTACTTTAACACCTGTTCTTCCTATAAATAACAAAATTAACAGTGTCAAAGAATCTAGTGTCTCAGTATATGTCTGTGCCAGACCCAACATGTACCCTGATGCTATAAATGCCAGAATATTGATAAAGAATTGATTTTTGCACAGTGAATAGTGCTGTATCTCCTGGCCTCCAGACTGTTTCATATATAGACAAGCTAGATATTTTTTCTCATCACAAGCAACTAATATAACTAAGAAGTGTTAAAGACTTGAGAAATTTTTTGAAAATCCTCTTTGATAGAATACAATAGAATCCACATGTGTTTACAAGGAATTGTTAAGTCACGTAAGATGACTGAAACTTTCCAAGTGTACACCAGTGATACTACCACAACTTGGTTGTGCTGTAGCCTGAGACATATGACTTTGGCATTCACCTGGATAGAAACCACTTCATCAACTTGATAGTATTAAGTACCCTAATAAGAAGATTAGAAATAGGTTACTTCAGAGGAAGCCAGTGCAAGATTCAGTTAACAATCATTTATTAATCAAATAATATGTTCAATGAGTGGCTACAAACTCAAAAGACCCATCTTAGGTTCTAAGAATATAGCAGTGAACCAGATAAATGAGTTCTTCAGTAGCAGCAAGCTTATGGTCTTCTAGGGAAGACAGACATACAGAAGAGTCACAGAAGTTGTATATTTAGAATCGTGCTAAGCTATTTTAATAGAAAATTAGAAGGAATTTTAACAGATGTAACAAATAAGACATAACTTAGGCTGAATGTCTGGGGAATTGTGGGACCAACCCAGACCTCCTTTAGAAATTTATTTAGAGAACAATCTAAAAACGTAAGGAGGAATTAATGAATAAGGAGTGCTGAGATATGTTTAGATGTCCCTGAGATTTGGAGATGGATGAAAGAGATGAGGAGTTGAACATTCCAGAAAGAGGGATCAGCAGTGTTTGATGACATAAAAAAGTAAAGAAAAAGGGACTCTGGGCTGCTGGATCCTGACTTTCCTCAGGGAAAAGAGTCTGGAGAATGGGATATAGACCAGACCCTGCCAGCCGTGGAGGTCATTGTAAGAATAATGTACTTCAATCCAAAAGTAAGAGAAAACCTTCTATTTGTGGCTTTTAACAAATTACTCTGGCTGGAGAATGACTTAAGAGAGCCAAGAGTAAATGCAAGGAGATCAGTCAGAGACTATTAGTGGAGTCCATGCAAGAGTTTATTGTAGTTTGGACTGAAGTTGAGGGAGTGCAGATGGAGAAAAGTATATATGTATATGTGCTACTCAGGACCCTGGCAAATAAAACTCCTAGTTTTGGGGTATGAGTGAATATAACATCAAAAAATGCAAACACCTCTAACTTTACAGTAACATTACAATTTCTAGAATTTTTATCTGTTTTAGCTTCATAATCTCATTTAATTACAGGAGGTCAAATTTCTCATGGGGAAAACTTAATGATAAGCTAAGAAAAGCCTATGAATTAGCTAAATTCTATAATATTATAACTAATGTACCTTCCTAAAATTGGGAAAAATGAGTAGGTTGAAGGCAAATGAAAGACATCCTACTTGATATAGTGGATAGCAAACTTACCAAGCCAAGAAATACTTTCTCCCAAGAAATAGCCCCAGTCAATATACATATTAAAACACTGAAAGATGACATATCTGCAGTGATTTATGAAGGGAAACCCAGGATTTTGATAGCAGGGTTCTTAACATTAAAGGTGGATGCCAAGGAAGATTTAAATCCTGCTCTCCCACAGCACAGCTGTTGGTGCTTCTACCATCAAAAGTTCTAGGCTAGATGGACAAAAGGTCTGCTCCAAATTGGTAATCCTTATGTTCTGATTATGTATGTCTCATCACTGTGTTCTGGAAGAAGAAAGACCATTACCACCAACCAACATCATCTCATTCTGGTGTCGTCTAAAAATACCTGCAGACAGTATTACCCTGCGATTACCTCACACTCCTGCCCATCAGCCATAGCCACCTCCTACCTCCCGCTCACTAATAGCACAGTCCTGTATCACCTCCCACTCAGCCAAGCAACACTACTGTAGCTGCTTTAGATACACTCATATCTATATATATAGTCTCATATATAAATATATATTCAGACATATACTCGTGCATGCAAAAATGCTTTTATAAAAGAAAAGGGAAAGCTAGTTACATGAAAGTAACTGCACTTTGGAAAATTAGTGTGATAATCTTTTGGAAAATAGTTCCTATTTGTTTGGGTGTCCACCCAAATGCCTGCAGAGAGGCATCTACTAATCACAGACATGAGAAGTAGTTAGTTTTATTAACTCTAACCCTTTAGCAATTGCTGTCTCTAAATGTATTGCATTTGATCTTATAGTTCTCTTTTAAATATTATAAACTTAATATTTGCAGTATCACAACATTATTTTGACTAACCTGGTACAATTTCTACTTGAAGGATATTTTATAGATACTAAGTTCTCAAAAAATCACTCTAACGTATTATAGTGATTTTTAATTTTTTTTCATCTATTATCATTACTTCATAAGCCTCTATGGTGTTAATGTCATTTCAAAACAGAGATGACTAACTCGAAAGGACTCAGGAGCAGAAGCAGAATGGGAGATGCTAGTTCTGTGAGAGCAGCAGCAGGCAAACCCACTATTAACTCAGCAGAACAAGCACTGCTGGCAGGCTTGTAGCCGGGAGCAGAGATCCTGTGACTCTTCAGCCACACCTAGCAACAAGCCCAAATGAGCACCATGGAGTAGCACCTTGGGCTGTGAGGAGTAACTGAGATCACAGTTGGGGAAGCACTTTGAGGGTGAAAATTATATCAACATGCAAGACAAAGTTTCCATTACTGCCTCATCAAGCCTTCTCTACTGATCAGGAAGCAGACAGCACTGGGGAAAGAGAGCTGGGCCAGTTACTCAAATCTCGACTGACTTGTTCAGCAACACTGAGCAAATGCCTTCAAATATCTGAGCCTTAATTGTTCCCATCTGGGCAGTAGATACCTCTCCCATCTGCCCTACAAAGCTACTGTAAACATTTAATTAGAATTCTGTGTGCAAAGCTTTAGAAAGTATAACATAGGATAGGATTGTCTGTTGGTGAATGAAAAACTCCACCTGGATACCATGCCTATCTCAAACTAAAATAAACATAGTATCTTCCACCTCACCATCCCCCATCTTCCCAGTCTCCATTAATGATATTTTATCAGTAGAATGTAAGTGCTGGGGGCAGGTATTGGGAGCTGTGCCAGACACATGGTGGGCCTGCATTAAACATATACTGTACAAATAAATGAATGTACTCAGTAGCCCAATGACAGCTCTGTGATATTCTTGTCCCTCCTTCTAGCACGTCTTATGAATCACCTCCAGGTAGTCCTGATGCCTGTCCTCAATGTCTTCTACACAGTGCAAATGTCAGGGGAATGTTGCTGAGATATGCCTGTTTTTCTTCAGTGTTAGTTTTTCTACCATGGCCAACTTTGAGAAACCAACTCATGACACAGGTATTTTCAATGGGAGGCCCACAGTCAACTCTCAGGGCCGATGTGAATCTGTTGTTCACCACAGCTCCACCTCTACCCTCATCGTTAAGATCCTCACCTCAAGGCTCTCTCTCTCTTTTTTTTTTGAGACTAGATCTCACTATTTTTGCCCGTGGAACTGCAGACTCACCTTGCCAGGGATCCCATGGACTCAAGCAATCCCCAGCCTCAGCTTCCCAGGTAACTGGGATTACAGGTGCATGCCACCACACCCAGGTATTTTTTGGAACTAGGTCTCGCTATGTTGCCCCAAGCAGGACTTGAACAGTGATCCCTGGTCCCCACGTGGCTTCCTAGGCTGCTGCTTACAGGCAGGCATGCCCTACCAGGCCCCGCTCATCTCAGGCGTGCCCCGCTCATCTCAAGGCTCTTGTTTGTGTTTCTTTGTCTATACATTTCCCAGATTTCTATGCAGTTGAGATTTTTTTCATTTCTTGTGTACTGATGTCCAATAGAAAAAGAGTGCACTGCTTTTGAGCCTCTGGTCTCCTGGTTCAACAACAAGCTACTCTGTATGATACATGTGATTTAGATGTATCATACTATCAAAAGAAAAATGTTGATTCATGCTTTTTTTTTCATATTGAATACTTGCTATATGCAATGTTTGCTGAATCTTTGAAACTGTGTATTTGACCTTGTCAAGCCTGGCTGGAATTCTGAATGCTCCTCCTTGTGAACCCCCATTCACACTTCCATCAACTTTATCTTTCAAACACCTACACCTGATCATGTTGTTGTCCTACTTAAAATCCTTCATTGGGCTCCTCTTGCTTACACAATAAATAAATGTTGTATTTAAATACATCATATGGCAGACAATGCATAGCCTAAACTGAAAGCAGCTCACTGAAGCCCTCTTAGCCCTATGTGGACTCCAGCCACAGTGAACTCCAGTTCTTTCAAGACTTTACATTCTTTATTCTGATCTGCTTTTGCTTATGGTTTTCCCACCTCCTCTGATTTTCTTCTCCACCTGCTCAACCATGTATACATTCTCTAAATCTAAGCACACTTTCTCATCAAAACTTTTTCTAATTATCAGTGATTTTATTTTCACCCTCTACTTACCAATCAGTACAGGCAGAAGGAATCTCATTCATTTGCATCTCTGTCATTGTATCTGTACTCTCAGTATAACAACTTGCAATGATTTACTTACTTCTGTCTCACCTGCTGCCTTTAAGCTGGACCTGGTACTTTATGAAACATCTGTAGCTACTGAATTACCTAGATGAGGTTTTTTCAAAATTGCTATTTCAAGAGCTCTGGAAACCAGAACCATCAACTTCACCTGGGGCCTGGTTAGAAAGGCAAAATCTCAGGTCCTACCCAGACCTACTAAAGGAGAATTTGCATTTTAAAAAGATTTCCTTGTGATTCATTAGCACATTAAAGTTTAAAAAGCCACATTAAAGTTTGAAAAGGTCCAAAGAAAGATAACTAGGAGCAATTATTGATGAACTTGACAGCTAGTCAAAAATACTAAATTCTTTAGGAAATAGAAACGTATTGACAGTTCTTAAAATGAGGAAATATCATATCAAGAGCACTATTTATAGGAAATTAATCTCTTAGCTTAGGTGAATTGTTTAAAAATAGGAGACGAGAGCAACAGTCTTGACTGAGGACAATGTCTCTTCTACCCCTACAAGGGAATATTTGGCAATGTCTGGGGACACATTTAATTGGCTTCTAGTTTGCAGAGAACAAGGATGATGCTACTTAACACCCTACAAGGACCCTCACAATGAAAAATTCTCCAGACCAAAATTAATAATGTAAAGGATAGAAAACCTTGGAACAGAGGAAGGGAAGACAGGAAGCTAATGAAATAATATGGGTGTGTAGTGATGAACCATCACTGGTGTCAGGGTAGCGCTAGGTCAGCTCACAGGAAGAGGAAGAATTAGAATTGCTTCAAAATGAATTAACAGAATTAAGTGATGAAGTCTGAAAGAGAAAGAAGATGACTCCTAGTTTTCCCCTTGAGGTGAATGGAGGAGTGATAGAACACTGCAATAGTAGAAGCAACAGCACAATAGAACTCCCAGCTCACCAAACAGTGCCTGACTACCAGTCAGTTCTATGTTGACAAAAGAGATACCTGGAGCAGAGATGCAGAAGGATTTAGGTCAGTCACAGGAGGGAGAGCCTAAGCTTATTTACTGGGCACCTTCTAAGTTACCAGAGATGTGCCTTTTCACATATTTGACCTCATTTACAGTGGTAGGAGAACTTTGGAGACTACAGAAATATAAGAAAAAATAAAGTTAAAAAAAAAACCCTCCAGCTTCCCTGGAAGTAAATATTGGCAGATATCCCTTCCAAAGAAAGTGGGGTTTGAAGTTAACTAATTTTCTAAAGAATAAAGCTTCAACCCTACTTTAGATTTCCAACCCCAGTATGAACTCTGCTTTAAAGACATAGCAAATGGAAGTTTATCAGTTGTCACTGATTGACCAGAGTATAGCTGCCTGTCTAAGAAAGCATTTTGAGGCTGTCCAGGCTTATCAATTGTTGATTTGTGATGCCTGTTAAGGAATACAAGGAAGGTGTGAGTATACATATACTGCATGTTTGTAATGTTCTTTCTGTGCTATGAACTCAAAATCAGATACTTTAAACTCTGTTTCTCACTCATTGGAAAGTCCAGGCATAACTACTGGAAATTAAGATGTTCATTGTTCTTATAATTGGTGACATGTTGCTCCTCCATATAAGATCACTTAGTCTTTATCATATGTCTTTTTACAAAGCAATGAAAATGAACTAAAAAAAGGTAGCATTCAAAACACATGTTATATTCATTAAATATTGACATTTTTTCAAATTGATACTTTCATTTTTTAAATATTTTTATTTGTGTATATATAATCTTTTTACAACATTGTCAGCCCCAGGATTCTCCCACCATCACCTGTGTACCATCACTTAGTCTTTGTTCCCATCCCACCCCCAATTTCTCCCTTCCTCTACTCTTGCTCTATATTCAGCTCTGCTGATAGTTTTAAATTTTTCTGGTCTGTTTGTTTTCCCTGTATCCCTCATATAAGCGAGACCATCCTGTATTTCTTCTGACTTATTTCTGCTAATGTGATTTCTTCTAGCTTCAACCATATTGCTGTGAATGATATGTTTGTCTTTCTTGATTGATGAAAAATACTCCATTGTGTACATATACCACAGCTTCAAATTGATGCTTTCAATGTCATTGAGTATGCACAAAGCTCTAACCTTGACCAATTCTATAGTATCCTTTTCTGTAGGAATGAATCTTATTAAAGTGAAACCAAGTTATTTTCAGTTTACATTAAACCTATGGTGATGAGTGGATGAACCACCAGTTATGGGACCATAAGGGAAAATCTGAGGCCCACACAAGGGTAAGAAGAAAGTTAAAGATTTTTCCCATTTTTACCCTTTCTTACCCACACAAACTTAAACTGTAATTCCATACCTTACAACCTCTATCACAGGACCAAATAAAACTCTTTCTAACTCTTTCCTGGACCCTAATAGATTGAAATTAGTATGTTCCTCATGTGGACTTTCAGCATCTGCATAATACTATATTAATGATTTATTTACAGGCTTATAGCCTTACTGAAGTGTGACTTGTTTTAAAGTAGGGTCTATTTTTGACTCATTTTTTAGCCTTAGCACATAGAGCAGTGCCTGACTCCCAGCTGGTTCTCAATGAATGCTTGTTGAATTCAATTACCATAAAGTCAGTTCCAGGAAATGAATACTTCAGGCTGACATTTTGCTGCTTCTTTTGCTCCCTTCAATGTCCACTAGGTTCCTAAGCTGTATACATTGATGTACACTATATGGAGAGATTAATATCTGACTCTTCTTTCACTTATTGAAATCAAGATAATTTCAATATTCATTTACATTATAGTATATATCAGTTTTTCATTTCCCTTCATAGTTGAATATTTCATTGTTTAGATATAGCCCATTTTTATATCCGTTTGTCTGTTGATGAACATTTGAATTATTTCCACCTTTTGGCTGTTATGAAAAGAGCTACTATGAATATTCAAGTATACCTTTTGCTTGAGCACCTAATTTCTTTTCTATGAAATATTCAGAATATGCAAATCCATAGAGGCATAAGGCAGATTAGTGGTTACCAGGCCAGCAGGGTAGAAGAAATGAGGAATGATTGTTTAGGGGTATGAGATTTCTATTGGGATGATGAAAAAGTTCAAAAATAGATAGTGAAATGTTGGTTTTATAATGTAACAATGCCTCAGATTGTATAGTTTACAAAATATTTTTAAGAGATGGCGAGGAAGACAATGCAGTTGCAACAGGATTAGCTACCAGGAGCAAGATAGATTTGTTCAAGAAATACATTTCAGTTGCACTTCTCCAGGTCCCTTAAATTTGCATTACTATTTCCAATATTGATGAAGCATGTATCCTTTCCTGCTGTTGCTAACAATGCAGCAATTTTTAATAATCATTTTAAAATATATTTTAGGTACCATGGAAGTGTTTATGCCTTTTAAACTTAGAATATGTCAATGTATCATTTTAAGAAAATGTAATATTCACAAGAATAATGAAAATATCTTCATAAAAATATTTAATACAAAAACATCCATTGATTTTCAAAAGTTTGTGTAGTTTGCTTCACATTTATGGAAGACTTATAATGTATAGCAAAATTGGAAATTCAAACATTGGAAATTCAAAGAGGATTCTTGGTATTACAGCAAAAGGTGAAATGTAAGAAGAACATTTAGCATTTGTTTTACAGCAGACCTTCTAGAGACAGCAGTTACCCTAAGCAGCAAGAGTGACACTGCTAAGCAGTCCCTGAGAATTATTTTAAAGGGGCTGTTTATTTAACTCATTATTTCTGATTTTACATTGTTAATTTTGTTTTATATTTTAAATATGATTTGTTATGATTTGAGAATTTGGTTTTTGTATAGGAATGAAAAACATATCCATATATAAAAGGAATTAAACATAAGAAATGGGGAGTTATCCCACATTCATGGATGGGGTGAGTAATTATAATCAAAATGACAAATCTATCTAAAACAATATATAGATTTAACACAACCTCCATCAAAATGTCAACAATATATTCAAAGAAATTGAATAAGAACTATTGAAATGTATGTGAAACTATAGTAAGGGACTGAAAGAGCAAGAGCAATCCTAAGGAAAAGGAAATAGATGCATTGCTATACTATAAAGCAACAGTACTAAAATCAACATGGCATTGGCATTAAAATAAGTCCATGAATCAAAGGAATAGGATTGAAATCCCAGAAATAAATCCGTGTACATATCAATACTAATATAATGTAGTCACAAGCACACAATGAAAGTCTCTAGTAAGTGTTGCTGATAAAAACCTATAGAAGAATGAAGTTCAGTCACTTCCCAACCTTATGTACAAAAATAAATTACAAAAAACCACCAATTCTGCTGCAGACATTGAATATTAAAAACACCTCCAACAACAGTCTGGAGACAATGTGGAGAAAAAGGAACCTTATTACACTATTGGTGGAATTGTAAACTGACAAAAATGAAAAGTGATTTGATTTGGCTTGAAAAACAAAAATTGGAAATACTTTATGATCTAACAGCCCCTCTCTTGGGTATATATTCAGAGAGCCTAAAACATAAATGTAGAATGTAATACTCTCATATAGTCTCTATAATTTTTATTGTATCATTATTTACAATGGATAGGACATGTAAACAACCTAATTGTCCAGTGATAGAGGAATGATTAAGATGTGATACAGCCATACAGTAGAATTTTATTCAGCTATAAATAAAAAAATCACTACAGTTTAAACTCTTTTCAACATATTTTGTAGGGCTAGTTTAATTATTTGTTATTTCCCTCCAATTTTGTTAGTCTTTATCACTCCTTCATTTCTGGACTGTTTCACATAATATTGTTGTTGATTGACAGTCCCCCCCACCCATCCACCCCTCAACACTTTGATCACTTTGATATACCATTCCCACTCTCTTCTCTACTGCAAGGTTTCTGCTAAGAAATCTGTCAGGAGTATATGTGTGCGTACGTGTGTGTAGCCATGTGTGTATAATACACACATATCACATATACACACATAGTTATTTTTCTTATGCCACTTTGACTTTAGCAATTTGGTTAAAATTGTTTTGGTGAAGAACAATTTCTATTTATTTAATCTATGTGTAATTTTTCAGATATCAGGTATCTACATGTGTATTTCCCTTCCCAGATTTGTATATTGTTTCTGTAAATTAGCTTCTTATCTTCTTCTCTTCTTCTCTGGTCCTTCTGTGGAATAGTTTCAGTACATGAGATAAGTGAATATCTGAATATCTATTATACAACATGTGCTAACAATATTGTATATTATGTACTTTTTTTTTTTTTTTGAGACTAGGTCTCACTATTTTTGCCTGTGGAACCACAGGTTCACCAATATTGCCCAGGGTACCAGAGACTCAAACAAGCCCCAGTCTCAGCATCCCAGGTAGCTGGGATTACAGGAGCTCGCCACCACACCCAGCTATATTTTTTTGGAACTAGGTCTTGCTGTGTGCCCCTGGTGGAACTATAATAGAGATCTCTGGCCCTGGTTGCGGCTTCCTCGGCTGCCGCTTACAGGCATGCACCACCATGTCTGGCTACAATTTTTTTTAAAGAGGATAGATCTTAAGTGTTCTTATCACACACACAAAAATAGTGTATTAATAGTAAGGCAATAGGAAACTTTGGGAGTTGGTAGATACATTTATGATATTAACATAACTTATAGATTTCACTGATGTATACTTATTTCCAAACTCATTGAATTGTAATATATTACAAATATACAGTTTTCTTATATATTCATCACATCTTAATAAAATGTATTTAAAAGAACTTTAAAAAAGCTTCTTCCATGAAGAGCTAATATGACTTCAATTCCAAATTGAAGCCCAGCTGTCACACAAGCTATATTAGCAAATAGGAAATTACTCTTCAGGTGGTGACTATAATTTTAACCTTTTCTGCTCTGCCACCAGCTCTAAGTGTAAAGGCTTAAATATTTCCATTATCTCTTGTAAAGGCCAGCTGTCCTGAATATTCCCTGAAGTCCCTGCAATTCCTTTTGTTAGTGTCCAGCTGATTGAACTACAGAGGAGTTAGATTTATCACCACAATTGCTCTCATTGTCATCATATTTGGACCCAAATCTGACTAAATGGAAAGTGTGAGTATTGAGTCCTTTTTACTCATGATGGGGAATGCTTTAGGTATTTCTGCTTTAAAGAAGAAATGTTGACTTGACAGTTGACTGCCAAGAAATAAAAGAAATTCCACAACAAAATAGTGGTAAATGGTGATTATGATAGTGGTGACAATGGCCAACACTCAGGTCACTGTGCTTGAACCAAAATGAGTACTCATAGGATAAAAAACCATGCTGAAAGGGACAGAAACAAGAAAAGGAAATCATTCTAGTTCTCTAGGTAAGATCTGAGTTAGATATCACCAACTTCAATAGGATATGGCAAAGGGAATTGAACACACACTAATAACATCCAGAACAAATATAGAAGCCAAAAATTCAACAAGACATAAAGTTTGATCCAAAAATCTTCAAATAAAGAGTGAGATATAATGTAAAAGAAAAAGAAAAGGAGGGAAAGAGTAAGATAAACGAGGGAAGAGAAGAGAGAGGGAGTTTTCTCCTTAAACTGGTCAGTAATTTTAACAGCAGAGAAGTGTCTTTCTTATTTAACCTACTTCCTCCTCTGTAAAATAGGAGTGATCCTGATGACTAGTTCAGAGGGTTGCTGTTAGAGCATTAAATAACATAGGAAAAGTACCCAGCACATAGTAGTTTTTCATCAGATGTTGGTTTTGTGACTTCCTCAATGACAACTATTGCTCCAGCAGCTCCTTAAGGATTTTTGGTTGCTATTTTTATTGAGGCAGTTAAGCCACATGTCTGGTATGTTCACTATAAGATTTTTGCCAAAAGCATTTTTGCCACAAATATTTTCATCATACATCATATAGCTAATTGGCCATAAGGCAATTTTTTCATAAAAGATAAAATAACTAGTTGACAGTTTGGTTTGACGGTTTCACGTCTTGGTTTCAACTGACACAGTACTCCCATTTTTGTATTATATAAATCATAGCCTTTATAAGGGTTTATAGAGTGATGAGTAGATGTGACAATCTTTAAATAGTGGATGACAACTATGTATATCGACTTGATAGAAATACAGACATAAAGCTTACTGGAAGTGTGAAGTTAGAGCTTATAAAGCCAGATTGCATACTATATTAGAAAATGATAAAATATCAGTTTGCAAATCCTTTAGTCAGCATAGTCATTCTTCCTCTCCCATCAACTCTGAAAGTTTATCAAGCTATGACAAACTAAAAAGGGCAACTACTAATTCACAACAATCTTTTAAAAAATTAAGTTTCAATTTTTAAGCTAATTTAGATACTGCTGTTTGTTCTTCAACATCATCTTTAACAAATGTATTAAGCAGTAATAGAAGTTAGAAGCAAACATAGAATCAGTCTCCGAAAGAAATGGTAAAGTGATTCCTTGTAAGTTCCATAGAAGGTGAGGATCTTTTGCTGCTTGATAGTAGGGAGTCATTTTTTCACATTTCATTGTGCTTTTTGAATTTAAGTCATTTTTTTAATTTTATCTTTTATTATTAAGGCAAAATTGTTTATAGGTAATGGTGCAGCAAAAATGCTGTGGCAAAGAATCTATAGTGAAACTACCTAGAAACACCCAGCCTAATAATTGGGCCATCTAGAAAGTCAAATTTTTAATTTTAGACTTAACCCAGATAAGGAATTGACTCCATTGTTTTCAGAAACCCAATAATCTCTTAAATTCTCTGCCCCTGTGTCTCTTTACTCTTCTCGTTAAAAACCACTTATGCCTTCTTTGCCAGTTCCATAGTACCACAGGCTAGTAGGGCAACTCTATTCTTTCTTAAAGTCATCTTTAAGGATTTCTGGTACATAACATAGATTTCATCTTTAAGTTACCCCTATCATCAAAGATCCAGTGCCCTTTGAATGTGTCCTAATTTTACCCCTGTTAGCCTAGATTTCATAGGATCATAGATAATTAGTCTATTCATGTTCTTTATATCTGTTCTTCTTTCTTAGACAAGTGCCTAAACTGTAGTCTTGTATTGTTCATAATCACACCATGTTATCTCACTCCTTGATCAGAGTTGGGGAATCAGTTACAAACATGTGCTCCAAAACTGGCCAATCATATTTTCTCTTATCTGCGTTTTGTTTCTGGAAACTAAAATGTTACTACACTTTGTGCAAATGGAGCAGAGAGGCCGTGCAGAGCAAAGACTGTTGATATAAATGAATTGTATGAATGAGTTAAAAAAAAAAAAAGCAATCTTCTGAAAGAGAAGGGTTAAAAAACCTGCCTAGAGAAGAAGAGATGAAAGCTATGTACCTCTAGAAACAGAGCAGAGACAGAGAGAGTAGATGACATGAATTTCCAGATCCTTGGAAGCTTGGTTGTAATTCCAGCATTTTATTTATGGACAGTTTTCCTAAGACTGCACAACGTACTCCCTAACTCTTAAGTTATACGAGTGTATCTCATTTTTGTTTGATTTCCAACCAAACATGTCCAATACATCAGACAAGCATCCTACTGGTGACTCAAGTTCTTGGGGTAGAGTGTCAACTGCCAGACCATGTTAACTTCACCTCCTAGCTGTCTGCAAATGTTTACTTCCTTCCAAAGGCAGCCTCCACCCTCCAGCTGAAGTGGAGTCAGTTCTGAGAAATTTATTGACAGAAAATGCCCATCTCCTACATGTGCTATTGTTGTCCACTGTATCACTTATTATCTTAACAACAGATAAAGATTCTGGATAACAAAAGGTGGGATCAAACTTCCAAAACAGAATGAAAACTTTCCTGAATGAAAACTTTCAGAATATGGAAAGAAAATGGTATATTTACACGTAATAATATATACACTGTACAGGAGGTAAATGCTAATAATTCCAAGACAGTGGTTTTAGTTTTATTTCCAACTCTGTTTATCCAAAATACTGTGAACTCAGACAGTCATAGCCTAGAAAAATTCTGCTTCTTAATCTTAAAAAAAAAAAAAAGGCTATTATCCACCTATTATTATAATGTTACTGAAAGGATTAAGTGTAAGAATGAATATGAATGTATCCCCCTAACTGCATCAGCACATACGACCTTATTTTCCAAGTTTACTGGCAAGGATGATGCATTCAGGTGTTAACACTCTTTGGGGAAACTGGGCGAGTTACTTAAACTTTGCCTGACTGTGTTAATTACTCTCTGCCTTCTATTTCAATTGGTGATTATAGTGGTATAGATCTCAGAGGGTTTTTATTATGAGGCTTGAATGAGTTAAGAGCATATGTAAAGACCTTAATACATTATCTGGCTCCATATTTGTTTCTATTCAAACATTCTACAATGTATTTTATTATATTGCAATAAAATAAATGTTCATATGTAATAAATATATATTTAAATAAATATAAATTCATTTATAAAGTACAAATGGAGAAAGTAAAAAATTAAAGATGAGAAGGGGGGCCTTGGAACTCAGACTTTTATCTAAAGGCAATTAAGACCACTGGAGAGATTGAAAAATAACCATTGATTATATGTGCATTTTAGAAAGCTCATAGCCCATGAAGGATGATTTTCAAGGAGTGAAAAACCAGAAGCTAGATAATGCAATTTGGTGATTTTGGTAATAGTTACATGAGATGGCAGTGGAGCTTGATGGAAGGGTATGTATTCAAAACTACTCAAAAATAGAGTAATAGGACATAATCAATTAGATATGGGGTTGAGGATAACGTGCTTTAAGAAATGTAGTATAAGGCAAGGAAATATCTAGAGGTGATAGGGTGTGCCCCCCCCATTGTCTCCTGTTTAAGATTGCAGATTTTAAGGACAGGTAATGTTAAAATGGGGGAATGACCTTAGCTGGAATTTTCCTTCAGGGGGATGCAGGGGGAAGAAAGAAGTGAAATAGTTTAGGTAAAACAGATTTTTTAGAAGGCGGGAAATCAGGGTATATAAAGGGTGTGCAAACAAAGAGGGGATGCAGATTTGAATATGGAGACTGGATAGAGAGAGAGGTTTAGTGGAGGAGAGATGGGAATCAGCTATCTTGTAAAGATGTGAGCCATGTGAGCTTGGCCATGGGGCCACCGAGGGCCTGTAACAACCCTCGGCTGGCCCAGGCTGGCAGCATGTGTGCTGAAAGCAGTTAAGGAGTTTGCAGATTTAAACTCCGTGTTGGAGTTTGCTTTGCTGAGTTTGATTTGTGTCCAAAAGAGGCCGTGCAAAAGTTAGGCCTGAGAAGAAAGTGAACTTTGCTGGTTTGGCACCGTGGAGTTTCTGCTACCTGAAGGTGACAAGGAGAAGACAGCGTGGAAGAAACGAGGAACATTCAAAAGAACAAGTCTTTAAGCGTCTGGAGATGGACTCTGTCTAGACATTGGTGAGACGATTAGGACTGAGAGACTGAGGATTTTAGGGCAATCTGGGAAAGGACTTTGGACAATACTGAGAAAGGGTTTGGACAATGTTAAAGTATTCTGAGTCTTGCATGTTTCTTTTGTAGTTAATAGGATAATTAAAAATCACTGTTAGAAATAAATTAGTCTGCACTGCACTGATTGTCTTGCATTGGCTTGGTATTTTAGCTGAGAAGGCTGGGGATGGTGGTAAGGACCCACGAGTGGAAAGTTTAAACTGTGTATTAAAGTTTTTCTTTTCTGCAGTTTTTAGAGCTGAAAGCAGAGAGCAGTTGGCTGGCTTTTACATATCAATGGTAAAGGTGATCAGTGAAAATGCTAATAAAAAGTGTGCAGCCTGCTTTGTAGAGAGTAGCAGGCAAATAAGAGTATCCAGTTAAGGTTAAAAGTAATTGCAGTTAAGTACTGTTTGTAGCCTGCTTTGGAGAGAGAAGCAGGCGGATAGGGGTAAACAGTTAAATAAAGTCAGAAAGTCTCTTTTTACCCACTTTCAGAGGCATGTTTTGTTATATGAAACTCTCTCATCTTTGTCATGTTAAACACTCTCTTTGGCACCCCAATTTCCTTATCACAGAATATAAATATTTGGTTTATCATATGCTATTAAATTAGTCTCTTTTCCCTCTGACCTGTCTGATGTTAATGCGTTAGTTCTTCTACCCTCAGAAGAGCACAGAGGGGCAGGGGAATTTCCTCCTGTCCCTTGAAAAGGGCACAGAACTTATTATTTGTTATAATAAAGTACTTACACAATATATGACACACTGGAGGAGGATGGGACTCAGGTCACCCTAGGATGCATCTTAGGTTGTTACTTGGGTGAGTTGGTGGGTAGTAACATGGATAACAGATAGGAAAGAAAAAGAAAAGGAACAATTATTTCAAGATAATGGGTTTAAGATGTGTGGGCTGTCCAAAAATGTAGGTTCGGCATATGTATATTGTGTCTATATGTTGTGCAAGCAGGCTCACACACTCATTAGGGTCACATATATGACAATTATTTTGCCTACATCATTTTACTTACAGTAGTAATAGCTATCATTAAATAGCAATTAATGTTAATATTACATCTTACACATATAGTCAAGATTTTGATGAAGATAAACCATATCAGCCTTACCATATCAGCGTCCTAAAGCTGACATATTGATTGAATGAGAAAATACATAATAAATATTTGCACAATGAACCAGTATACCACAAAAGCTCAGGGAATGCTAATTATTAACACTGTTAGTGTAGTTGTGTTGCTGCTAATGTGCTTTTCTAAGGGTAGGTAGCTTTTGTGTACCAGGACTGGGCTTCAAATCTAGGGCAAAGCAGAGACTCCTAGTCAGTGTTAGTGTGCTCATCTGTGGTCTTTGCCATGTAGCTCATGAGCCTACAAAGACCTGACAGCCTTATAGTTACAGCTGGGCACAAAAGAAAGAAGAATGTATTCAACACAGGGTAAAGATTATTGTGACTCTATGGAATAATGAATCTTAAAACAGGTTTTAGCATGCAGCTGGGGAGAGATTCTGGAGAGGGCCCCATGGCTGAGTATCAGTGGGAGCAGAGTTCTCCCCCCCCCCACCTCCCCAGTGTGGCAACAAGATAAGGAAATGTAGGAAAGTCAGACTGGAAAGTCTCAGATCCCCAATCACACAACTACAGACAGGTTAGTTGCTAACCCAATCAATTCAACTTTCCAATGTCTTTCTACACAGCCCAAAAATTGCCTTGGAATTTTTGAATTTGATTTGGAATGCAAGTTGTCAAAAGGAACTCAGCCAGAGGTGTGTTTGCATGATGCCACTTACAGGAGTTAGACTGGTAAGCAATTGTGGGAGGCCCACATGGAACTCCCCACCCACTGGGGTTGATAATCCGAGCTAATTGTACACATTTCCAAAACCTCCTGTGTGAGAGGGAAAAAATAAAAATGTTCTCTCAACATTTTTGAAGTTCATAAATGTGGCAAATGTTCAAGAACTATATTTAACTCCCAATGCCTATTCCCTGGCTTTTGAAATAAACCAAAGATTTCGTGCATTTGACAGGAAAGGCATACTGTCCTATTCCTTTCTCTTTGACTTTTTAGGGACCTGTCTGTGTCGACCACTACCTTGGAGGGCTGGCACACGATTTATCTTTTGCCAAAAGTTATCCTTGCTTAAACATGCTTTTCATTGTCCACTTCCTTCCTTGACTTAGCATTTTGGTTTGGGTGTGAGGGCCTGGGGGGCGGGCAGGGTCCAAGAATTGCTGGAAAAGAGACCAAGTTCTTAGCATCCACAAAACAGAAATTCAGAGGTGCATATAAGTCAATATCTGCTGCCCTTTTACTTTCTCTCCTTGCACCTAACACATGGCTTTGGATCCTCACTCCTCAAGTAGGTTCCACAAACCAAAATTATCATGAACATCTGAGTAGTTATAAGAAATGCACTCATAGGTAATACCCAGTCCTACCAAAACCAAATCTTTATTTTTTACAAGATGCTCCTAGTGATCTTTAAGCACATTAAAATCCTAGCTCTGTGCTAATAACATAAATGTCACACACAGTACTGCATCCATTTGTATCTCCCTACACGGCCCCAAGGAGGACAATGTTTCAGAGGCTTCTAGGGTTCAGCACCTATGGGGTCAGGAAGTAGACATAAAATAACTTCCACTTAATCTATGGTTTTATTTGACAGTGCTAATATCAACACTTTCAATCCTTTAGACTTTATGACAATTCTGTGAGCTGTCACCACGATTTTCATTTTTCAGGTAAAAGATACCAGGACTCTGAGACCAGAAGTAACTCCCCTACATTCACATAAATAGAAAGCAACAGAACTAGTATTCAGATGCACCCCAATCAGAGGACAGGGGACATGCTCTTAACTACTATTTTCTACTGCTTTCCTAGATGCTCAACAAATATTTGTGGAATTAAAGAGAATTTGCTGTGCATAATAATAGCTGGGCTTTTTCTTCATTCTGTCATGAAGTGAAAAGATTCAGGCTGCAGTTTTAATTTGCTGTGCAGTTTCCAAAGTGCAGAAGTATCATGTCTGCGTTCACAGAAATGGCCTGTAACTATACTAGGAATTCCACATCCCCCACCCATCTCCTCTTGGAAGATCAGCAAGTGTTAGTAAGCCTGCAGACAAGCAATCCGTCAGGCAGAAGGCAGCCCAGAGCCCTTAAATAAAACATTCTCTCAGCCTTCCGTGGAGAGCATGGAGACAAATACCGCGGATGTGAAAGGTGTCGCTGGGATTACCAATGACGTGCTAATGGCTGCTCAGGCAATCTCCGTGCCTCCTGCGCTCTGAGTCACCAGCTCCCTTTGGAGCTTGCGCTCACGTCATTAAGGGACCGAGAGCTATTCACAGATCACTGACTAAAGGCAAGCTTGAGCCTGGCCTGCACCTCCCTGGTCCTCTCCAAAAGACTAAGGTCATGGACAGGAGACCCTGGAGCTTTTTATCACAACCACAATTAAGACAGATGGAAAGACAAAGCTTTCTCCTTTCCTCCCATCCATCCATTCTTTCAGTCAGACTTTTGCAAATGCGAACTTTACTCTTGTAGTTTCCAGAATATGCTGGAAACACTTTTCAGGGAATTAGCAGAGTCTTAAGAAGAGCAATATACTTTTGACAGTTTATTATTATTCTATAAAAAAAAAAGTGCTGATGTTATTTTAATTCCACTGATATTTCATTACTAATCAACCCCAGAGTTTCAGTTTCTGGAATACAAACACACATTTTCCTTTTTTTAGATTCTTGGTGTGACTGCTTGGTTGAATTTAATTGTAATTTCATTTGTTTGTTTGTTCTTGCCAAAATGGGAGCAACTAAATGAATAGAAACTATAAGTGTAATATTTTCTACTACTGTGACTAAATTCTTTGAAGTAGAACATCACTTGGTTTTTCCACTAGGCACTTTTGCAAGGAAGAAAGTCACAGGTCTGCTGTGGACATTCTATCACTGTCCGCAACACATAGATACGTCTAAGTCAACTTGCAGGAAGTCAAAACATGACAAATTAAAAAGTACTGTATTTAACTGCAATGTGGGAGTAATTTGGGAACAAAGATTGAATCTGAAAAAGGACAATGGGGCAGGATATTTAGGGGTAAAGGGAACAGGTAGCCACTACAAAATTATTTGTTTTTTCCAGAACAAACCAGAGTTTACCTGTTGGATGGCCCCCTTACTCAGCAGCAGTTCAATGATTTATACAAGTTTGAGTTTAATCATAGGTTTTATCCTCAAAATGATTTTCCCAGCTGACTGAAAATGAAACTATTCATTACAGAAAGCAAACCGATTGATAATAGTTTAGTTCAGTTTGCTTTCTATACTAATATCAAAACACGTGAAGCTAAGCACTTGGTTACTGAAGAAAATATCACACTGGAATCATTAAGATCAGTCTACAAAATGATAAGGGAACAATTTTCCCAGACTTCTTGAGTTCTCATAACTAGTTTGAGAATAGAGTTCTCAGCATTGATGTATTATTCAAAGAATAACTGTTAAGCTGGAGAAAAAAAAAAAGTGAAACCTGCTTATCCTTTCCATTAAACTAAGAGGTTTAATATAGACATATTTTCCCAAGATGTGATCCACTGATGATCTCCTTTAAGTGAAGTCATTTGGACAAAATAAGACATATTTTTGAATAAATCACATTTTAATTTACAAAAGAACTTTTACAAAGGCATAATGGAATCCACTCCACTTGTGATCACGGAAATGTCATAAGTTTACCTAAAGAATTGGGGGAAACTGGTACACTGGCAAACCATAGGGCATTTCTTTATTATACACACTTCAATTTTTGGTTCTTAGGTTTGTTTAGAAAACACAAACACATAGATGTTCAAATTGTATATTTTAATTGCTTTAGAGTCCTATATGTTGCAGACTACAATTTATGTTTTCTTGAGCAAATGATGGGTCCTTGGGTTAATACACAGCTTCAGACTGTTCTGAGTATGATTTCCAAGTGGTTGGAGTTGGAGGGAGAGAGCAATTTTCACAGCTCATGGATAGATAAAGAACAGACTTGTAGAGGTTCCTTGAAAATCTAGTAGAATGGTAGGAAAGTGTCTTAAACTTCTCTTGAAATGTGACACCGAGGCGCTGCTGAACAAGGAAGTCATGATACTTGTTCTCTCTAAAGATCTGAGAAGGAAATCACCACTGAAAATTTACAATATGCCAAACAATATTTTATATCCTTCTCCCCTGCCAACGTATTCAGTCCTTTTAATAAGACCATGAAGCAAGATTATTATTTCCAGAAAATTTAAGTAATTCAGAAGTCACAGGCAATCAGCATTTAAAATCTATTTTGAAGAATGTTCATATATGTATAAATGGATAAGGTTAGGCTATAGGACTGGAACCCCTCTTGTATATCTCTCTTAAAAAGAAACCAAATTTATTACAGTAGTTGCCTTGGGGATTCTTTACACTGATTTTAAATACTGTCATGCAGAAGAAAAATCTTCTTGCTGCTTCACTGTATAAAAAAAAATCTGAAATTTATCTTCTTTTTTTACCACTTACCATACTCTATATATTTTCAGTTTACTCTTAAATAGAGAAGACATGCCTGGATACACACACACACCTACACACACACACACACACACACACACACATACACACACACACACACACACCCCGACCCAGAGTCCCAAGGAATAAAATAAATATTACATGCAGAAGCCACAAGGAATTGAGACTTTGGAATGAAGTGGATCTAGGTCCTGTGTAACCTCTGCAATTTATACTTGGTGTTCAGCTGGAGGCTATTCACCTCCCTCAGCATCAGTTGCCTCATCTATAAAATAAGTCAAGACCTTATATTTATGCACGGAGTGATTATAAGTATAAACTGAGAAAAGATACTTTATAAAACCTGACATTAATACTGCTGCTTGACAAACATCTATTCTCTTCTATTGCATGCTTCTCTACCACCACTCACCCCTACTATACGCTCCCTCCCTGATTCCCACCTCCACATCCTCCCCCAAACTCCCAGGACTTCATGTAAAAGGCGGGAGAAATTCATACCAGAGAAATTCTAATAGATCCATACCTAATTCTACATTAGCTGAGTCCACGAAACTAAAATTCACTCCCAAGAGAGCAAAAGCCCTGAGGATTTAGAAATGCATAATATCTATTCTTGTTCCTGAAAATGAATAACAACATCTTAGAATTTATATGAAGGTCTTTAGATGGCTTGATAAGTATAAGAGATTAAATGATTGAAAATAATTTTGTCAAATATTTAACCCTTTACCACATGGGTTGTGAATATTAATCCTCTTTTTCATGTTACTGTTATAGTATAATAACAATAATAATAAAGATAACTGGGGGGTAAAGGGAATTTGTCCTCATAATCTGAAATTGATGTTCCTATACAGTCTAAAGATAGCCTTCTATTTCTAAAGAGAGAGTGTCATGTATGATTCAACTATCACTTTTTCATTGTCTAGTTCCACATTATAGATTTATATTTTGGGCCAACTCTAAAATGTTTATTTAAATATACTGGGAACTTCATCACTGCTATTTTCAGGTGTGATCATGCTCATTGGTCAGTCAGCGAGGTTATGACAATAAAAACTGAAAGTAAATTTAGACTCAACCACATTTCCTAAGTCACACTTAAGTTCCTAGTATGTGCAGAAGCATTCATTCATTCTTTCATTTAGTTGATTAGAAAAGAATAAACAACTACATTTCAGGCCTTGAACTAGACAGTCTAAGAAAAGAAGTTTAGTGACCTCACTGAGCTGACATTCTAGAGGGCCTCCCTCTAAATCAGGTTTTCCCAAAAGTGGCACAGTTGCCATTTTGGGGCTGGATGTTTCTTCATTGTAGGGGTTATTCTGCACACTATTGGGTATTTGGAAGTACTCCTAATCTCAACCATGAATGCCTGTGATACTACACTTGCTACTTTTGACAATCATAAATGTCTCCAGATACTGACTTTTTTTGGTCACCTGAAAGGAAACTGCAGACAAGATCATTCCTGGTTACAGACCAATAGTCTAGACTACATGCCAATAAGTAACTGAAGTCAGTCGAAGCTCCCTGTATTGTTCTTGGTCCAGGTCACTGAAATTTCCTGATTCAGAAATGAATTCTAGGCTATTTTTGGTTTCCTGGAAAAGTTTATGACACAACACATCAATAGAATTCAGATGAAGTTACACTCATACTTTATGAAATTCAAATATTTCCCAAGCAAGTTACTATTTCAGAAGATAAAAAAAATGAGTATTATATTCAATAACCTGCGAGGCTTTGATATCAGTCAGATCCAATAATGACCATGATTCAAGGGGACATTGTTGCATATAAAATGGCTTTTTCAGGAGTCAGTATAAAAAAGCAAAAATTGTTTGACTACATACAACTCTATAATGATAGATACATACCTTTCACCTGGGTTCTAGAAGCTTAAACATATTAAAATGTGCTATCGGTCACCTGAAACTAAAATGAACAAAACCAAAAATCCACCTTAGTGGAAGTTTTTCATCATTTAGGATCATTTAGATGAGATGTATACCAGGTAGATTTTCTCTTAAGTGCCAACTCACATCAGTTGGTAGCATCTAGGGTACCGACCTGGAAAAGTTTTCTAAGATGATACCTGCTAGTGAGAAAGAATGTCATGTTTGATTAATGATGCTTATTCTGTTCACTGAATGGAGAAGTAAGAGAAGTAGTATTTGCCATCCTTGATCTGGACACCATTTTCAGTGATTGTGATCATTATTTCTGTAGATGACCTAGCTTCATAGATGAAATGAATGAAAAACATGCACTATTCAGTTCCATCTAACTCTACAGTGTTATAAATGTTAATCTTGTTTCTACTGAACAGTTTATAGAGCTGTATTTTTTTCTAATAGTTTATATGATAAACAAAACTAAAGTTCATGTCTCAAGAAAATGATAAAGAGTAATATAAGAATTTCTCAGGATTTATTGATCTTTCTTCATTTTTTCATTTTAGAGACAGGTGTAACCTAGGGGCATGAACATATGCTATCAATATAATTTCTACATTCTTATACCTTAATAGTGATTTATTGAAGTTTGTATATCCCTCCCTTCATTAAATATTTACCTATTCATTTAGTAAGTATTTAAGGTCATCAACATGCAGTTAAGATGCCAAATGACTTAATCAGACATAACTATCTGCCAGGGACCTTAAAAATCTAGCAAAGATCAATCTGATATGTTACTTTAAAAAAATAAAGGAATTGCAGGAAGACCTGAAAGGTAGGGGTTCCAGGTAGAAAACCTGCAAGGATATTACAAGTGTACCTTAAAGACCTGATATTAGTGTTTCCTGGCAGAGACAGACAGAGGGCATTCCAGGCAGCAAAGAAAGCATTAACATAAGCCAAGAAGGGGTTTTTTTTATGTGTAGATAGAAAACAGCCAGTGGCTCTGTGTCAACAGAACACCAGATCTAAAAAGAAGTAGCATAAAATAAATCTGCAAAGACCATAGGTTTAGACTTACTCCGAGTCTAAAATCAGAGTAGGTAGAACTGATCTTATAACAGACAAAATCTCCTATTGCATCTGATGGGAGAGAGATTTGGATCATAATCCCTTTCTTTTTTTAACTTATGTTTCATGAACATGATTCAGTCATTAGAAGAATGGCCAGCTTGCCCACTTATCAAAGGAAACTGGGAATCCTCCTCCATGATAGAAAGTTTTGTATAAACTGAAGGTGACCTTAAGAAAAGAATTCTTTGCACTAATTACCGAAGACACCATTTCTTAGTATATTATACAAAGATAAAAATCATTTTATTTAGAATCCAGCCTTGCACTTTTAAAGCAGACTTAAATGTTGGCTAAAAAATCTTATACAACATGACAGTTTTCCAGCTAACTTGGGGGACATTTACAATCAGCTTTTACAAAATATTGAAGCCTATTTGAATATTCTGTAAAGTATGCTGAGGTGATCTTACAAATGAAGAAGCTAAAAGATAAAATAGAATAACTGCTATGATTGAGAGCCTACTATGTGGTTGACATCGCACAAGACTTTAATTAATCACTATGCAAGTATTAATGGAACACTAGAAGATGTGCTGTTAAGAATGGGAGAGAGAATGGGCAACAGAGACAAATAGGTTTCCACTTGAAGGAGTTTAGGGTTCATTTGAGGAATTGAACTTCATAATTATCTCCATAATGATGTATAATTACAAACTGTAAAAGGACAATAACAAGTTCTTTACAAATATATACAGAAAAAATAAAAATCAACCTTATAGGTGGTGAGGTAAAGACTAAATCGTGTGCTACTTATAATTGCCAAGATATGGAACAACCCAAATGCCCCCAAAATGACCAATAGCTGAAAAAGATATGGTATATTTACACAATGGAATATTATGCATCAGTCAAAGAAGACAACCTTAGTCATTTGCAGCAACATAAATGGGGTCAGGAGGAATCATGTTAGTGGAAATAAACCAGAAGTAAAAAAGAGAAATATGGGATGGTCTCACTTATATGAGGGATTTAGGAAAAATAAGCAAGCAAACAAACAGACAAGAAAGATATAAAACTGCCAACAGAACTGAAACATGAAGCGAGAGGGGGAAGGAGGGAGAAAACAGGGGAGAGGAAAGGTCCAGAAGATTAAGATCATTCATGGGTGATAAAGTGATGGGAGAACCTTGGGGTTGACAATGATGTGACAGACAGACAGACAGACAGACAGACAGACAGACAGACAGACAGACAGACAGACAGACAGACAGACAGACAGACAGACAGACAGACAGATAGATAGATAGATAGATAGATAGATAGATAGATAGATAGATAGATAGATAGATAGATAGATAGATAGATAGATAGATGCAATCAATAATGTTTTTAAAGACTAAATCATAAAGGTCACTGAATGAAAGTGGGAAGGGTAGAGGGAAAAACATTCAAAGGGAACACAAAAACTCTGAAGCAGTAGAGAATGTAGTAGTAGCACGTTTGAAGAATTTAAAGGCAGAAAATTAGAAAACAGCAAAGGGGTATGGGCAGAGATGAGCATGACAAGAGCGAAAGGTAAAGTGAGACAAGGTATATAGTTTGGTGTATCTTTCTATGAACAAAGAGAAAATTACAAACAATTTCAAGTTTGGGGATTTTAGAAGAAGGGAATCAGATCAGATTTTCTACTGGTCATTACTTCCACTTTAGTGTAGAAATGGAGAAAAAGAAGACCAAGAAGCAGCTGTGACTTCCCATTTGAAAGCTGAACCAATAGTGGCACCAGTCATCCCCAAAACACAGCAAAATAATTTCCTAAGGAATAGCCATCTTTTCCTAAGTCCCCTATCATACATTTTAATTGTCAAGTCCATTTCACAGATAAGGAATCCTAAAATTATATATAATACTATCTCTTGATATATAACATCAAAATTTTCTTTTTATAAACAACAGGGTCAGGACTGGAGCTAAGGTTGACATGACTCCAAAGTCTTGAAAGTTTGGTTTGGAATTAATATAAAGAGCTGCTTTACAGCGCAGGCAGCTACTCGTCTAATTTCAGTCTCTTTTCTTAATTCTCAAGCAGAAAAAAAATTTCCTTCAGCAAGAATGCCCAGCATCTGAAATTGATAAAAACAGCAAAGGAGGCAAACAGAAAAAGAAGACAATTCAGGGAAGAGGCAGCAATGAATTTTCTCAAATGCTGGTGATGACAAAGGAATAACTAGTCCTAGCTGAAATTTTAAGTGCCATTTTTCTACATTAGTTTTACACCATTTTGTGGAGAATCAATTCGGAAGTTCACATCTGACAACAGGAAACCAGATTTTAGCCACAGATATATTTTGTCTGGTCAGTTCAGTCTTTATTTTAAAAAACTGAATGTGAAAGCCTGTATATTGATCATGTGCTCTGCAGTTACCCAAAGATCTGATTAAAACAGGTCTATTAGGTACTTATCATAATGGTATCAAACATTCATACACCCACCACATGCAAGCATGCACACATGTCTTGGGGTGTCAAAGAAGAGAGATGAGGTAATCTCTGTACATGAACTAATCTCCATACTCTTATTGTAGGAAATTGAAAGACATAGCAGCAAAGCCTTTGAATTTCCCATTCCGCTTATTTTGTGTCTGTGGCAGAGAGTGTTTCCCCTGCCCTAATCCTAGCATTTTAACTATGTTACTTTAACGGGCAAAAAGAACTTTACCAATGTGATTAAGGTTAATTGGTTGACCTTAAAATAGAGAATTAGCTTGGATTACTTCAGTGGGCACAACGTAATCACATGAGCAAACAAAATCACCGGAGGAGAGCAGAAGTTAAGAGATTCAGAGTATGAGAAGAATTTGCTCTTGCTAGCATGACGGTGGAGAGGGCCACATGTCAACAAAAGAACTGTGTTCTGTCAACAACCTGAATCAACCTGACAGCAGGTGGTTTCTCCAGAGTCTCCAGCCTTTGATTTCAACCTTTGAGATCCTGAGCAGAAAATCCAAGTAGGTTACTGCACTTCTGGTTTCCAAAACTGTGAGACAACAACTGAATGTTCTTTTCAGTTGCCAGTGTGAGGCAACCTGTTACAACAGCAACAGCGACTACTACTGTGTTCTTAATAAAATATTCATATTGTAGTGTGTCCATGGTCACCTCAACTCTTTCTTCCAGAAAAATATCTTGGATCATTCGTTCTGATTTTCATCCTCTACTTTCATGCTCTATTTTCTTGTACCATTTCTACCATACACCTATCATTTGTCTTAGTTGCTTATTTTTCATATAATTTAACTTTTCGTGTACTTTTGTTATGGAAAAGTTAAATTCCAGTGAATAACCAAGGATGGTACTCAGAAATAGAAGAAAAGAATACCTTTACTACTATGCATGCAGACCCAGACCGGATGGATTCTCCAAAGATCTGAGTGTTTATACAAGGTTAATTTTTTTAAGTCTCAGTTGGGGTGAGGGAGGGGCTCATGGGGGTCCTGTGTCTTAAAGCAGGCAAACGACAGAGAAAAGAAAAAAAAGTGTAAAATTGCAGAAACATAGAAAGGACCCCAGGTGGTCACCAGGGTCTGCAGGTTAGGCTGGTTGACTTGCTCAGAGTTTCTGAGACTCTGCTTTAGCCATTGTTTCAGCATGTCTTGTATTAGCCATTATGTCTTAGGTTAGCCTGGCATTTCCTTAATTATCCAACACTTTTATTAAATAAACAGTATTTGAAGGTAGGAATAGGGTCTTCTATCCTCAAAATTAACCTCTGAAAATCTGACTGGGTTAGGTGATGATGATACTCAAGCTACTGCCATCAGCATGAACAAAGCTTTCTGCTTGTGATCCAGCCAGAGGGGAGTCCAACTCTAATCCCATCTCATAAGACATCATGGTACTTTCCTTACAGGTCCCAGTCATTAGGGTCCAGTCACCCAGTCACCACAGTCTTTCTTTTTTTTTTTTTTTTTTTTTTTTTGAGACTAGGTCTTGCTATTTTTGCCTGTGGAACCGCAGGCTCTCATTGCCCGGGGTACCACGGACTCAAGCTATCCCCAGCCTCAGCTTCCCAGGTAGCTGGGATTACAAGCGTGTGCCACCAAGCCCAGCTATTTTTTTGGAACTAGGTCTTGCTACCGGCCCCAGGCGGGACTCGATCCACGATCCCTTGCCCCAGTCACTTCATAGGCAGAAGCTCACAGGCACAAGCCATGGTGCCCGGCTTCACAGTCTTTCTTACTGACTCTGATCACTCCTTCTCCAGAGCCTTTGCAGTTGCTTCTTCTGCCTGGAATTCTCTTTTCCTTCTGTTGGAGAAATCCCAACTGCTCATTTGAATTTCAGCTCAGTGGTCACTACGTTGCAAGAGAAACCTTTCTGGTCTCTTTTCCAGGTCAATAAAGCTTTTAATAGGTTCTCATAGAGTCACTCATTCCTGATTGCAGCTACAATGTCATACTTGAATCTATTATAATCTAAATAATATTACCTCCATGTAAATTTCAAGATGGCAGAGACCATGTCAAGTTTTGTTCTGTAGTACACCCCCAGAACCTTACAGGGTACCTAGCATTTAATAGATGTCTAAAAATTTATTGCATAAATGCTTATACAATTGTTGTAGAAAGCATAATGTTATTCCTCCCTGCCCAAGATGTTTACTCCTGTTTGCTGGAACCTGTGAATATGTTAAGTACCTGCCAAAAGGGAATTAAGTTTGTAGATGGACTTAAGATTGTTTACCAGCTGACCTTAAGAAGATTATCCTGGTTAATGGGATGGTCCCATATAGTCACAAGTATCTTTAAAAGAGAGAACGAGGCAGAAAAGAAGACTCAGTGAGAAGATGTGAATTGGGACTAGAGTTATGGACAGAAATATAATTTGCTGACTTTGAAGATGGAAAAAGGTGACATGAGTCAACTAATAGCAAAGTCTCTAAAATGCCTAGAAATGAACTCTCCCTTAAAACCTTCTGAAGAAGAAACACATCCCTGCCAATACTTTTATTTTATCCCACTGAGACAATTAAGAGATTCTAATCTACAGAACTGTAAGATAATAAATTTATATTATTTAAGTTCCGAAATTTGTAGCAACTTGTTACAGCAGTAATAAGAAAATATTGCAATAAACTAGACCATTGCATTGGCCATGGATTTAGTTCATTTCTTAATACCCTTTAGAACGAAAATGTTAAATAAAATTGGATTATTAGCTATGAACTATTTTGTGCACCTTGACAAAATTTAGAGATGGGAAAAGTCTTTTAAAATAATAATATTAAAAATATTACTTCTAACCTCTCTTCTATACTATAAATTTTTTTTTAATTTAAAGTTTAAAGAAGTAGCAGGTAAAAAATTACACACCTACCTGGTAAAAAGCCTCAGGGAGACCACCTGTGTGGTAAGATAGTGAGGGAAAAATAATGAAAAAGGGAAACAGCTTTGGATTATCTGTTCTATATACGGTGGTCTGGACAAGTAACATGTATTACAACATTTTTCTGCCTTGAAGACCAAAAGTCTAGGAGGTCTCCATCCAATTTTTTAAAAGAATTCTAAATAACAAATACAATAACAAACAACAGATTGGCTGCAAGAGGAGAAAAAGTACTCTCTGAATAGGATTTGCCACATGGAATTAGTGACTATCTCTGTCTCATTATCTGTTGCTTGAGCTTTAAAAAAAAGCTCACATATATATAAATAGACTTCTTTACTCTTTGGAAGGAAAATTATGTGTATTTAGGTTGTAAAATGGAATACTGGCAAACTAGAGAGCTAGCTATTATGTTAACAAATATTGCTGATTTCTTTCATGTTATAATATAATAGGCCACTGGTTCATGTCAACAGTATGAGTTGTTTTTTATGAAATAGTTTATTTAAAATTATATAATTTGAGATCTGAATATATGTCCTCTGTTATTTATCAGAAATAGAGAATTTTCTGTAGATAAATAGCTACTAGTGCAAATCATTAACCTACTTTTAGAATAGTGTAGCAGTACAAAAAATACACAAATATTTTGTAACATCAGAGCCTGTAATGTCTGTAGTGGACATCAGTTGGAAACTGTCATGAAAAGGAAAAAGTTTTGGGATGTTCATACTGTGGACTTTCTATCAGATCTATTGTGGAATCTGAATATTCTCACCTTTGTTTATCCCTTCATTTATTAGTGTCTTTTGACCTGACAAACTTGTAGAAAATATAATTCTTCCATAAACAGGTATTTGCAAACCTCATTAATATTCGTCCAATTAAATCTGGTTCATAGAAAGTGCATGCAAGTGCAAATTGTTATTAAAGAGAATGTGTACAAATTAGATAAAAATGACTAATAGTAACATATTGTTCTGAGATGTCTTCCCCCAAGCAAGGCAAAAAATATCAGTCCACTAGTCAGCCAGTCTTTATTTAGTACCTAATCTGTTCTCAAAAGTATCCAAGCCTAAGGATGCAAGAGAAGCAGGTGGTCAACACACTTGTGCCGACAGCTACTTCCGAAGGTTACTGCTCTGTGACAACCCACTCTGCCAGAACCATTTACCAGATTATATTCTTCATGTTATCCCTGTGATGTATGAATTTATATCCCTAGTTTCCAAATCAAGGATTATGGGAATGTTACAAGGAAGCATCTAGTACATGTGGAGTCCACACTGATCCCACCCCAGCTCCTCCTTCTACTCTTCCCGCCATGTCTTTCAGAAACAGTGGGGCAATTTGCCAGGTGTCATAGATTGATGAGGATTAGCATCAAGAAGATTTTACATAAATATCACACTATGGGGTTCATCAACAAGTTTAACAACTGTCTGGAAACCAGTAGAGCTTAGGTTTTAAATGCCAAGGCTAGGTGATCCAGGTTGTTCAGATCCAAATGTCATTTTATCTGATTGAGAAACCTATTGATGTACTTCATATCACTCTGTTATTTTCAATTCCTCACTCATAAGGTTTCCATATGCAGGTTGTTAGAAGTAACATAGAGGCTGAGTCACCTTTATCACTGTGTGTGTTCTGAGGTAACCCATACACACAGGCCTTTGGACAAAGCCAGCCTATAACTGATATTCTATGTTAGTTTTTATCAGTATGAATCAAAACATGAAGGGGGCAAATTGATAAAGACATTTGATAGGTAGTAGTGAATGAATAAAACAAAACAAAAAAATCTAAGGATTGCTCATATTTGTTCCTTGGCAGAGCAATCATTAGGCATGAGCCCAAGCAGGGAGTAACCTCCTAGCAGAGGAGCTGTGAGAACAATATTCAAACCCAAGGGCTATGCTCATGGTCAGCTCAATGGTAATATGGGGCTTTCTGGACCCTCCCTTCTATCTTCCTGATGGGGGGGATACCAGAACTAGGGGCCTAAGGGCCAAGTGGAGCTGTCACATGGATTTTAAAAGGCTCACATCAACTTTCAAAACATGGAATACAGGTGGGTCACTCTGATTTAGCTGTCTCCTTATTTTGCCCTGGTCTCTGCTCAGGTGACAATGTAGACCAGTAGGTCAGTTAGCCTCAGGCAATATACCAGTCAAAAGATCTTCTCTTTCTTAACTCTCCCTTTCCTTAATCTGTTTGTAAATAAATCCTTCTGCTTCTTTCTCTCAGTCTGCTTTTTGTCTTGTTCTTTATGCTGAAGTGTGTAGCTGAGGACGCCCAAACCAGGTCATCCCTTTCTACCAGATATATCCTATAACTGCTGAGAATTAATAAGACAAACTATTAGACCTGTCTGCAGGAACTTGCCAACACACATGAACTGATCATGTAAGATCAGACTGAGATAAGGGCTATGTGCTTAGTCACCAAAGACTGTTAACAACTTCAAAATCCACTTAACTAGAGAACTATGCTTGTTCTTTACCTTCAGCTTACACATGGATTACCTTCTCCTTCCTGATTTTCCTCCTGGAACACCAGCTGTATTCATCTAGTCATATCTTCCAGTTCATCAAAATTGCTCCCTTAAAAGTTACGAAAATACTTGAAGTCCATACATAGAGTCCTTTCTCAGTTTGGTAATTGAACCCTCTCACATTCAATAGTTTTGAATTTTTTCCAAACACATTTTACTATTCAAACCCCCATACCTTCTGTAAGACTCATATTATTTCACATTGCCCTTTTGCTTTGTAGGATTTATTCTCCAGACTCAGCTAATTCAGATCTCCCATGTAGACTATTCAGATACTAACCTGTACAAGAAAACCCCCATTCCTTTCTGCTCCCTCTGTAGCTTATAACTCAACGCTGCTCTTATCAAGTTATAGAGAAACTGGTCTTGATTTCTTATTCTTAGACAGACTATGCCTGACATCTTGTTCTACAGTAGCTATTCACACCATTTAATTAATTTCTCTCACACATGTATTCTATGCCACAAAAGTTAACAATTGACTTTGTACATACTACTTGATAGTATTGTTGTAAGAGCAATACTCATCACCTGAGCAAAATTATATCAGTAAATGCACCAATAATTGATGGAGTGATTTCCATCCTTCTCAGTTCTCCAAGGCATAGAAAAGAAGTCTCCAGTGACTTTAATACCTAATTGGGGAGAAACAAAGCTGATCTAGACTTAGGTGACTCGATTCTTAATTATATATCTCTTTCATATTTTCATTTATCTCCTGAACTGTGTTGTCCACAGTAACAGGATATAGGAAATAATTGCCTATAAGTTGATTTGTATCATCTGTCCTACAGTTAGTGTCATTGAAGAAAAACATTTTCTGTGTTTTGAAACTAGAATTATAGGAAAGCATACAATGAGTATGACACAGATGAGTGAGAAACTATTAGAAGTGGAAGACTTTGGGGAGTCATTTAATAAAGGATTAATTTTGAATAGAAAAAGAGAATTACCCTAAGGAGTATATATAAAAGCAGCATGAGTCTTACTTATATAAAATTAGAAAAACTTATAAAAGAATTTAGGAAGCAATAAAATCTATCCTTACATTTTATTATATAATCATCCTTTTGCTTTGAATATACAAATATAATCTGTAAGCACTATTTAGCTCATTCATATAGAATTTCCCAGCAAATAGTGGTAAAAATAATTTAAGCAAAGATACATGGGTTTATGCTTCATTCAACTTTAAGAGGGATCTCAAATATTTTCTGTCAAATGGGAGACAAGAGAATCCACATCTGATTTCTTCTCTGATTCTTCAATAAGCAAGGTAATTTGCAAATGAAAACTACATTCTTTTGTTCAAAAGCTATGTTTAATCCAAGGAAATTCCAGGCTATACCTTCTAGTGGATCTACGCTTGATCCTTAAGAAGAAAGCAAAAGAATATGAATATTATTAGACATCTCTTTATTTGTATATTCAACGACTATTGAACTTTTTTAAATGCAAGGCAGTATGCCAGTTAATATGAATGATAAGTGGAAACTAAAATAAATATTAATAGTTAATAATTACTGAGTGTTACACACTTAACACAAACAAGCAAAAGGTTCAGTCAAAAAATAGGGAAAAGAACTAAAAAGACAATTCTGCAAAGAGGAAATACAAATGGCCAATAGGCATGTGAAAGAATGGTTGGCATCACTAATAATCAGAGAAATGCAAATCAAAGCTAGGAGATACCATCTTACACCAAGGCACTTTCATACTGCTGGTGGGAATACAAACTGGTCCAGTCACTATGGAAAGCTGTATCGATGACCTGTAAACTATTGAAAAATGGAACTACCATTCAATCCAGCAATTCCACTTCTGGGATTATTATTACTCCGATGTTATTGCAGCACTATTTACAATAGCCAAGATATGGAAACAGCCCAAATGCCCCAAAACAAACAAGTGGGTCAGAAAATTGTGGTATATCTACACAATGGAATATTAATCATCAATCAAAAAATACAAACTTATGTCATTCGCAGTAACATGGATAGAGTTAGATGGAATCATATTAGTGGAAATAAGCCAGAAACAAAAAGAGAAATACTGGATGGTCTCACTTATATGTGGGATATAGGGGAAGCAAACAAACAGAAAAATTTAAAACTGTCAGCAGAACTGAAGCATAGAGCAAGAGAGGGAAAAATTGGGGGTAGAATGGGCACGAAAGATTAGGATGATTGTTCACAGAAGATAAGGAGGTGGGATAACCTTGGGTAGATGATGTAAAATAAAAAAAAAAATAATTGCCAAGTGATAAGAAATTAGCATGGATTATTTTAAGCCTTATTGCAATAAGTGAAGTAATAGTATTCTAATTATTTTGCAGATAAAGCAACCGAACCTTACCTAAGTGGGGTTAAGTAACTTTTACAATAATCATAGTATTTAGAAGCTGCTAAATTTAGGGTTCAGTCCCAAGAATTTCAAACTGCAGAGATATAAGGTTTCATGGAAGAGATGATATTGAATTGGGTTTGAAAGATAAACTGGTGCATTAGTCAGATTATCCTATGATATGCTGTTATAGAAAACAACTCCAAATCTTGATAATAGTTTCAAATGTTTTATATATTTTTAAAATTTTTTAAATTTTATTTCTAAATTCTTACATAAGTAAATAAAGTAAATGGTTACTGGCAGGCCAATAGTTTCAAATATTTTAAACAATTTTTTGTTAAGGTAGCATCAGTTTATCAACACTGTATATGATTCAAAAAAAATAGAATCCCACTTCTTAATATGTATGTTAACATACCACACTCAATACCAAGGTGTCCATAATTTTTCATCATATTCTTTGGTTTTACAGTTAGATTTCTTAGGGTTTGTTTTTAGTTTGATTTTATCTGACTCTTTTGTTTTGTTTCTCTGTATTTCATATATGACCTAAACCATCTAGCATTTCTCTTTTTCCTTCCAGGTTATTTTGCTCAAGATAATCCCTTCCAGTAACACATGTATTATATGTCTATTGTAGATCAGCTGCTTGTACTTTTTATTGTTCAACTGAATACAGAACATGTCCTTTTTGGAACTTACCTGTCTGATAGCAGAGAAGAATGACAGAACTATCAATGACTCTTAATGCTACTACACAGAAATAAGTCATTTTCATTCACATTTCATCAGATAAATTTATAAGTCAATTGTCAATGGACTTCAAAGATAAAATTCTCTTATGGAGAAAGAATTCTCTTATGAGACATCAAGTGGAAAGATGGAAGAAGATACTAAATAGAGGAATATTAAAAACTTCACTCCAATTAGCATAAAAGTAATCACTCATGCATATACAGAGAGTGGAGTATCAAGTCAATATGGAGCATATGTAAGAGATTTGAAAAGGAACGATGGTTTGGAAATATTTGTAGACTGGCCTGATACAGTTTAAGAGACAGTTATTGAATGAGATGGGAATTGAAAAAAGACTGATTCAGGATTGCAGAGAAAAGGAAAATTGCCCTCCCTACTGTGTGCCTAAATGTCTGGCAATAGTAGCTATATAATTTAGACAGTTACATCAACTACCACCATCTGCTCAAATCTACTTTCATGATTTTGAGCTGGTCTGAGCATCCAAAACCACCTGTGTGAACTCACAACCCTCAGATCTGAATAAATCGGCGATTCACTGTCCACAACATTGAAGTAAGAATGATACTGATGCCATTTTCTTTCTGTAGAATAAACTACACAGCTGAAGTGATTTTCCCTTGGAGAACAACTGAGCCCCTGAGGGTTGAGATTGCCTTAAGGTTACTTTCTGAGTTTGATTCTGGAATCAAGAATAAAACATGGGCTGTTTCTTTAATTTCACAGTGAGCTCTCTCCTCCAAGGAGACTTCAACTAAGCTCTCTATACAGTGTGAAGGTATCCTGTGAATACAGCAGAAATCCTGAGCAAACTGAAGTTTAGTTTTCACATCAGAGAAATCTGCACTATGCACCTGGTGACTGATGACCTAGGATGAACTTCAACTCCTCCCTGGTGTTAACAACTCTTTTATCAAAGTCAAGACTATATGCCCTAGAGCTTTTCAAGTCCCCTTCAGTAGTTAAGTTCTATTTTAATTTTGACACAATAGAAACCAAAAAAAGAGTAACACAGGATGTTAGAAAATTAATTGGCCTTTTGGAGGGTCATGACTTGTCTGAAAGCAAAGGATCTGAGACCCGAGGTAATGTGATTTGGGTGCCATTGTTTACATTGTAGTTACTTGAGAGAGAAGACCCGAAAATGCATGATGCTCTGAGGAAGACAACTGAAAATCAACCTCCCAGAATCTCTGAGAGATAAAGCGGAAGCAACGTTAGCAAGAGAACCAACTGCCTCAGACACTGGGATTCTCACACACACCCTTCTCTCAATTTGAAGGGAATGGTTTTAGATAAAGTACGACCAACGGGTACAGGCCATTGGGGAAGCATTTCAAGTTGTGACTTCCCTAAAGCTTATCAAGCAAAGCATTTACCAGAAAATAATAAAAGAATTGTCCTTTTAATCTGAACGAGGTCCTCTGAGTCTCATCCATTTGGGTTTCAAATCACAGAATTTTTAGAAGCACGATTGAATAAGAAATTCTATAACCTTGACTTGATGCAAACCTTGGAAATATTTCAAAGCATCTTCATGGGTTCTCAGCAAGCTCCAAGCCAATGGATTTCAATCATTTTTCCCCCTGTGTCTCTGAGAGTTATGGATAGAAGGGAAAGCCTGGATTATAAGGATCCATTCTGTCACTCTGATGCTTCAATCAGAGTGTGATGCTTTGATATGTGTTATATGTATTGGACTTCCATGAAATATATTTCTCTTGAAGAAAGGATTTTAGTGCTTTGGGGAAAAACAAAATAATTTGAAAACTTCTGCCCTGAGCAAGAAAAAAATTAAAGAGAAAACTTAAAACAGCAGTAAGTTCTGGTGCCCCTTAGAGCTAGCAGTTCTGTCAGGAATAGGGAGGAGTGAGAGTTTGGTAAAATGGTCCAGAGGAGCAAAAGCTGCCGCAGGAGGAAAGAAAACAAACTCACCACTCTCACTATACTCAAATTGGCCCCAGCAGCAGCTCTAAAGGGTACCATTTTTTGCTAAATATTGTAGGTAACCAGCTGGGCTTGTCATGCCCAGTTAATAGCAGTACTTTAAGAAAGTGTTGTCATTTCCTTGTCAGACTCATTTCTCTACCTTTTATTATCTTTTCAAAATCATATTACAAAATATTATGAGCTTCCTGTATCAGACACTTTGGGTCTTAGTCACTCAATTATTAAAATTGTATGATTTTTTAAATTGCCATTATGTGTGGGCTGTCTTTACCAAAGCGACAAAGCAATTGAGTTAACCCAAATGGTGCTGTGATTGCAGGATCAGAACATGGAAAATTATAGCGTTGGAGGGGAAAAAAAAACAGCTATTTCGCATCAGTGCCAATCAAATCCTAAGAAACTCACCATGACACCATTATACTAGACAGAGCAGAGCAAGTATTCCCAACGTATTACCATACTGGGTAATAGGAAAACAACATCATTTAGGGCTGTTTGTTCTCTGCCCAGGTGCTGTTCTCTAGTAAAGGAGGCACTCATGTAATATGTGAGACTCTACGTTCCTCAACAGCAGCAATTTTGATCCACTGTCAGTCATTTCTCACTGCACCTGTGCCCATAGCAACACATTCTTCATCTATCTACCTTCAGAACTACCAGTTTTCCATGGCTAGGTCCCCTCTGCTTTTTAGAGTGACAGTAGTGAGCAAAACTTCACCACCGCTGGGCTGTGTAGGATTCTTCCAGAGACCAGCTGGTTGTGTGATGTCAGCTTGCTAGAACTGATGAGCTACTGATAAGGGCAAGGTCACTTAAACAGGGTGGGTGGAAGATTTGCAGGTGCCTACACAACTTGATTTTTAGAAAGAAAACAGCAATATCCCCATCACTTATTATTTTCTTACTAAGCTTATTTAACACCAATGTGCAAAATCACTCTCCCTCCAAACAATGATGCCCATCTTTTTACTTAGAGAGGATGTCTAAACAGGTCCAGATAAAGATCTTTAAGTCAAATGCCCAATGGGATCACAGGATATAAAAACAGAGCTAGAACTTACAAAACTGTGCCAGGAGGGAGGGGTAAAACCATCTTGAACCCACGAGCCCATGTGCATCTGAGGAACAGAGCACAATGTGGCTCACACAGATTCCTTTGGGGTGCCCAGACAAGGCCTTCCTTTCAGAACCTCTAGTTTGTTATTAATGATATTAGAAATACATATTCTTTTATATATATGATGCATAGTCATTATATATTAGTGATACATATATCACCATATTTTTTTAACTATACCAGTTATTTAAAGCAAAATATAATTGCCCACTATATTAGTTTTCTGTTACAACTGTGGGAGGTTACTTCAAATATAATGACTTGAAGGAATACAATGTATTATCTCATGATTCTGTAGGACAGACATTTGAATTATTTCTCACTGGGCTAAAATCAAATTGCCAGCAGGACTTCATTCCTCCTGGGAGTACCAGGAGATATCAGTTCTTAGTGACTACCTACATTCCTTGGGTAATGGCCTCTGCCTTCATCTTTGGGGTCAGCAGTTTAGTGTCTTCAAATTTCTCTCTCTGACACCCCTGCTTCTCTTTTAGAAGAATCTAGTGATTATATTGGACCCACTTGAATAATCCTGGGTTCCCATCTCAATATCCTCAATATTCCCATCTCGATATCCTTAATTAAATGGTATCAGCAAAGTTCCTTTGATGAATATTAGTATATCACAGGTTTGGGGGATTAGGAATGAGATTTTAATCTGTTCTTGGGGTACCATTATTTGATCACACCTCAATTTTGTAATGATCTTGGTAATTCAAAGAGTGCCAAGATTTAGCCTTATGTCATCACAGACCTAGGTCTTGTGCCCTGTACTGAGTACTTATATCCTGAACTGAGATTTTAGTACTCACAGACAAGTTGCTATTCCTGCTTCCAATCCTGCCCTGACAACGCTGCCTCCTTTTAAAGGTCATAGAATGAGATGCTTGACCCATTGCATGGGATTGAGCTCAATAATGGGAAACTCTTATTCCCTGACTTTAAATTTTTAAGAATGTGACTTTCCATTACTGCCTACTTCTCTCTCTATTAAACAAATTCCTGTCCCAAGAATTGTAACTTCATTCTTTTGGGTTCTGAAGTCAGTTACCCTCACCTTCAACTCTTTGAAATTAAACCTTTTGTGACGAATTATTCATTTTTACTTTGAAGATACACATCAACCATGATTTGAGAGTTAGAATAAACATGAAATAGATTCTTGAATCTCAGAAAGTGGGTGTCCTGAAGACAGAGGGATGGGATGGTCAAAGGGGAAATTCATGGATATGCTAATTTCTCACTGTCTTCACCACATTATCTGGGGAAGTTCTGACTTCGTCATTATCAAACAGAAGGTATTTCAACAAATTCTTAAGTGCAGGGTGTCTCTCTTCTAACTAATAAAGATTTCCCCTAGTCCTCTCTGTCTATACCAAAGGTCCCATGTCTCCTTCTCTTAGAGGACTCAAGGGAATGCAGTCATAAAGGACAAAATCTCCACAGAGGCAGAGGAAAGGGAATGACTCTTACTGACACTGGATTTTACTTTTCTTTATAATGGCAATAATTTTACTAAAGCTGGCAGCCCAAAGCTACAGCATTTTGTTTAAAGAAGTTCTAGATTCTCAGAACTTTTCGGGGTTCTAGGAAAATTTAACTTTGCTTAACAATAGATAGTGGGTTACCTTCCCTTATAGATGGGCTAGCGCTGAAGTAGAAGATACAAACATGTCTTTTTTCCTCCCTTCCAAGCCTTCCCCATCACTTTGTCCTCCTTCCTCTTTTCTTTTTCCCTCCTTTCCCTCCCCCTGTTATCTTCTTCCTCTTTCCTGGGAATGTCTTCTTATTTCTCTGGGGCAGAAGTGGCATATGAATGGAGTACTTGTATTTTCTCCAATGACAAGTAGGTTTTGCTAAACTACAACCTCTCACCCAGAACACTATGTGCTCTCTCCAAAAAGCCTGTGAGACCCCCACCAATAATCTTTATCGCATCCAACCTATGCCCACAAATAAAAGAGACTATACATGGAAGTTAGCCCATTGCTGGACACCCATGCTACATCTGTCCCCCAAGACATGTTTAACCACATTGTTTTACTTAACTGTCAGCATTTTAATAATTAAGATATTTCATTCTAAGTTTCAGATTACCAGATGATCTGACTTCATTGAGTCTGTATTTATATAGTCAACACATTCCTAGAACTGAGACTAGCTAGCCTTTTAAACAGGCCCATTTTCTGTAGGTCAGTGCAGTTAGTGTTTGAGTTTTTAAAGGATGTAGTAAAAGGTCGTAGTTAATGTGTACAGTCAGGCGGGCCTAGGAATGATTTCTGACTCTGAATGTAACAGCTTAAGCTTCTGAGAGTATTGCTAATGCTGCCAGTAAGAGATCAAATCCCATTTCCACAAAATAGGACACTCTCCAAATTGTTTTATTGCATCTGAATATTCTTACAAGGATGATTTCTAAAAACAAGTTGACCATCTATTGGTTCTTTGTGATTACCTTGTCATCTACAGATTAGTGATTTGAAATGACTTCTCTTTCCAAATATACTTATTACATCTGGCCCACCTCCAATGTTCCATGATGTAGTACTGTGAGTAGGCTGTTGCTTTTTCTGTTTAATACTTGCAAACTCATAGCATGGCCAAGATGATCATTTAGTGGGGAAAGAAATACAATAACAGGGCCAGGTGACCTCACCCACACCACTCCTAGTATCAGCTTCCTGAAGTATGGATTCTCTTTCAGACCCCAGCATATGTTCAATATCACTTTCAATGCATTCCTCAGGTTAGGGAGAAAACATTTCAGAATGCATATTTTGAAAAGAAATTTAAATGTCCTTCTAGAGACTGCTCACTGGACCATTTTATTTAGAGGATGCACAGGAAATATTTGTCCCACCAATTTGAAACAAATGTAATTGACCTTTTAAACACAGAACCTGAGTGATATAAAAAAAAAGAGAGAGACCGCAGTTTAATTCTATTAGAATAAATAATAATGACAACTTTTCTATAAGACCTCCAGCTAATAGAAGCAGAATGTCCCTTCCGATGGTTATTAAAAGACTGGATATAGAGAGATGTGAAGAAGGAAGAATTAGTAGCAGGAGTCCAGTTACGTGTCCCAGAGTGAGACCAGGAGAGGAGCATGACATTGCTAGGCAACGCTGTGCAGTTAAACAAGTTTTAGTAGGTAGGAAGCAAGATTCAAGAAAAGCAAAGGGGAGAAAAGGATGACATTATCTAAAAGGGTGGGGAGGAAGGAAACAAAGGCAGATCTATAAGAGAGTCACAGCCAAATTGAAAGATATGAAATGTGCATTCAAGAAAAGAATTCTAGAAAAACCAAGCATGCTAGAAACCTTCAACATACTTTTTTGAGAAATTAAAATTAGAATTCATGGTATTAGCTGGTATTAAGCTCATGATAAGAGGAATTAGACCATCTTACAGAAGAGGAATAAGTCTGGGAGGTAGTTTATATGTTCACAATTAAAGAGCTAGAAATAAATGAAACTGGGATTTGATTCTGTGTGTGATTCCCAGCTCATGTGTTTTGTACTCTTCCTTGTTGGTTTCCTTTACTTAATGAATATGACCCCTAACTTTTATGAGTCTTCAAGATTTCCATCATAGCAACTTATTTTGCCCAAGAAAATACTTTCACTTGAATGGAGAGTTAATCCATCTATGTATCACATATTATCCTTTCTCTCCCAAATACAGGAGATGCAATAGTGAAAATATGAGTTCCCTATCCTTTATGACCTTATATTTGAGGGGTGTGAGAGCCTAGCAGTAAATGAGTAAACATGTATATCATATTAGCTTACTGAAGATAGATGTAGAAAAATAGAAAAATTAAGCAGGACATGTAAGATAGCGTAGGATAAGTGAGGTGATCAGAGGCAGCATTCTGAGGTGTTCTCTATCACACAATGAGAACAGACTTTTTCAGCCATTACTGTTTTAGTTAATAAGATGTTGTTTTATTCATTTGTCATCTATTTTACATTTCTACTTTGAGGAAAAATAAAAATGTCTTCATCCTCTAACTTTCTGTTTTGATCTACAGATGATTAACCTGCTCAAAAAAAAAAAAAAAAAAACCAAAAAACAAAAAAACTGAAACTGAAATTTCAAATGCTCTGAGAGGAGTTTCTCCACCTCTGACATTACCTCCTATTTCGTATCCTGCTGCTCCTTTGCCCTGTCCACTGTTCATTCTTTACACAGCTGTCCTGTGTAAAGGACAGCTTTTGTTTTAAACACACAAAGAGAAGAACATCCTGCTTCAGAAAACCATTTGGTAATGTACCATGGAAAATCCATCCTCTGGATGACACCATGATTTACTTCTATCACTTGTCCAATCTCGTCCAAAGTCCCCCTGTGCCTTCTATTCTATTATCTCAGGCATTCCTGGGATTAGAGATTTCCTCAGCATTATGGGTTATGAACTGAAAGACTCTCAAATATACTTATAATTTTTTCACTCCTTCATTCTAAGCAAAATAAATTGCAGAGAAAAAATGTCTACTTCTTTGACTGGAATGCAGAGTCCTATTGCTCCAATTCTTATTTTTCTTCTGCTTGTAACATACTTTTCCTGCTATTCAAACTAACATGTGGCTTTAATATACCTCCTAATTCTGCCCCCCTCTTTTATTTCTACATCTGAAATAATTATCTACACTCTGTTTCATATCCAATTATCTATATCTTATCTAAATTACTTAAATACCTGGCTCAGATATCATCTCCTCTGATAAAATCTTCCTTGATTCTCCCTATGGAACAGAAGCACTTCCTCATCTCTCACATTGTACATCTCACTTTTCAATTTATATTGTAATTTTCTATATTTGTCTTATTTTTTCTACCAGTCTATAAACTCAATTAGACAGGGTAAATGTTAGCTGATGTACTAAACAGTCTCCTAGTCTCAGTGGCTTACTAATGAAGATTTATCTGTGGTTCAATCACAATGCAGTGTGACTCACTGAAGATGGGACAAAGGGGGAAAGCAGGGGAAGAGAATCGGTCACTCAGGATTCCAGGCCTTTTTGTTCATCTGGTGACTGTACCAACTCCTAGAGCCTTGGTATTCTCCACTGGATCCTCTAAAATCTTAGTAGTAAGGAAAGAGGGCATAGTGACACTATACTCACTCTTAGTAGCCTTGGTCAAGAGGTGCATGATTTACTACTCATTTTCCATTCATGAGAGGTGGTTCTATGGTCTCACCACAGTACAGGTGAGCTGGGAGGGTAAGGTATATGTAATGTGCATACAAAGAAGGGGATATATGTTTGATGAGCATCCATCCTGTCTTTGCCACAGTTCCCAATTACAGATTCAATAGGTATGCCCCAATGGTTAATATGGTGAGAAGACTCTGTGATGACACTTCTTTCCATGTTCTCTAGCTTTATTTCTTTTGTTAGCTTCAGAGTCTCCATCCTTTATGTGGAGAAAGTTCTATCTTTCCAGTTAATTACATACTCTTATAATTGGTAATAAAGTCAGTACCTTTACAAATATCCCCAGAAGCTGGTTATTTCCCTCATATCTTCCAAAGGTGCCTGAGATGTACATATAAAGTCAGGCACTGGTTTTATGATATCTAGTATCAATATCACACAAATGTCTCTGCAAATTATCAAAATGTAATAAAATTTAAAATTAATAACAATAATTAATAACCACAAAACAATAGCTAAATATTATTAAATTATTCTTTGGTAAAGGAAAAATCATGATGGAAATTTCAAAATAATTTGATTTAAATGGCAATGAAAGTCCTATATATCAATACTGATGAAATGTAACTAAAGCACTACTTACAGGAAAACATAGAACTCTAAATAAGCTAAACAAGAAACCAGTTTTTATTAAAGAGGAATGATCTAAGTATTCAACTCAAGGGTCATGAAAATATTACAAAGGAATATATCTAAATGATAAAAAAGTAACAAAATTGTTAGAAATTGGTGAAACAAAGAACAAGAGGCAGAAAATAAGTTTATAATAAAACAAATAGCTTTTAAAAGGTAAAATAAATTAGAAAAATACAGATGTGTGGGAGCAAAGATGAAATTAGCAATTAACTACAAAAAAACTATATTTTTTTCTAGAGTTACAGAATACACTGTAAACAACAGAAAAGTCATTGAATTAGATTTGAAAATCTGGAAGAAACTACTAAATATCTTGAAAAATGATACAAAATCTCAAGATAAGCACACAAATTAGTAGAACTCTTTAATATACTAAAGTCATTAAAAAATTTAAAAACCCTACCAATTCATAATCCCACTAAAACATTTCAAAATCAGTTTTTGGGTGAGTTTAACAAACTTAAAAGAAACAAAAAGGTAAGTAAGAAACAATAAATGCAGGTCATTAGAAATATATAAAGGTAATGAAAGTTGTCCAACTTACTTTTTAAAAGCTCTATATTTAAACCAGATCAAGTTACACTAAGGAAAGAAAATTTGGGCTACTCTTATTCATAAATATGGGTGCAAAAATCCTAAATTAGTGAACTAAATTCAACACCCCACTTTACCAAGAGTAAATGAGGTTTGTTTCCCAAATTATCAGATGGTGAAATACCAATTAAATGATATGATTTTACTACAAAACACATTAAGAAGAAAAGCTCACATGATCACTTCAATGTATGCAAAACTTTTTGATGAAGTTGTCACATTATAAGAAAATAAGTAGAAAAGCTTCATAATAACAATTATTTTTTTTCCTGCCCCAACAATTATCTGCTAAAATACAAGAGGAAATATAACGCATACTATGAAATTTTAAATTTGTACTTTTTAAAAGAAGAAAAAGAGAATGCATTCTCATTTCAGTAAATGGTAGTAGAAGTCTTGACCAACAGAGTAAGATGATATACAAAGAGAAAGAAAATGGATGAGAGAGAGGATAAAAATTTGTCACCATTAAGAAAAAAACCAGCAAATGAAATACTTACATAAAATAAACCAAGAAAATCAAGAGGACAACCATTATAACTAAAAAAAAATTAACTAAAGTATTCAGAGACATCAATTCCTAAAAATCAGTAACATCGTTATCAGTAATAAGTAACAAATATGACAAGCAAAATACCAATACATCTAGGAATTAAACTAACAAAACTGATCAAAAATTTTGTGTGGGAGAATGAAAGCTGTTTTTGATGAGTTTGCCTCATTTCTCCCATTGAAATTTCAAATAAATGAAGAAATATGCTTCATTTAAGGAAATGACAGCATTGTCAGCAAGTCAATACCACAAAATGATGTATGAACTTAACGTAGTTCCCTAAATAACACTGAGAAATTGAACAAATTCTTTTCAATATGTGTAATAAAAATTAACCATCCATGAATAGGCCAATAAAATAAGTCAGAATAATGAACTGTGATCTTGGTATAGCGCCAACAAATAGAAGAATGAAATAGGTAGAAATCTAGATTTCTACAGATTCATTAATATAAGAATCCACCATATTGATAGAGGCAGTACTGATCTTTATCAGTAAAGACTGTATGAATTATTTAGAAAAACAATGTCAAGAAAAAATTTTATTTCCTACTTCCCACAAAACACATTCCCAATGAGTTCAATGAAAAAAGGTAAAATTACAAAATGATTAAAGTTGAGATAGGAAATTACTTTTGATACTTTGCAAATATGAAAGGATTTCTTTCAAGACTCCCAAATCAGATACCATAAGCAGAAAAACTGATGGAATTACACAAAAATTAAAGTTTTCTGTTTAATGAACATCGTCATCAAAGTTAACGGATGGGTGGCTGACTAAAAAATATATTTGCATTATAAAATCTGATGAGTTTAACATCCAAAATACACAAAGAACGTCTTAAAATCTTCAAGAAAACTACAAGTAATGCAATAGTCATAAGTTAAAACTACAGATCATGGAAGGAAACTCAAAATCATTAAGTGAGCAGACATTCAAACTCACTAGCTCTCAGGGGAATCTAGAAATCAATAATGATATACCAAGTTTTACTCAAAGATCAACAAAAATTAGAAATATGACTTTGATGTTCTGTTGAGAAGGTGACAAATAGGAAGGATTCTAGCTTTACAAAGGGACAAACTTCCATTTGATTATTATTGATGTACAGTATTATTATTGATAAACCGTCTATCACAAAGAATGTTTATTCTAGCATTGTTTGCAATAGGTAATAGTTTGAGTTAGTCTTTGTGTCTATTCAAAAGGGGAATGAATGAATTATATGTGACAAACCACCATGATGTTTCATATAACCTCAGAACTGATAAAGCACTTCAATATATCAAAAAATATATTCAACTTAGATTAATTCTAAGTTGAAATGTTTTAATAACACAAATAAAATATATAATATAATTTTTCTATTAAAAATGATCTATTTTTATGGACATAGATATAAACAGATGAAATAAGCAGAAGATTAATTGTAAGAAAATATGATTCATACAATTATTGAGGTCGGCAATCAAGGAGATATTTATTTATACAAATAAAAAATGTTTTATAAAAAATAGTTTCTTACACAATTTTGTGCCATATAGTCAATATTATCAACTCAGTTTTGTTCAATGAATATTCATTAAGAAAAATTCTAGGTCCCATTTCAGATACAAATGTGCAACTTGAGAGAGAATTTATTAAAACATTAACTCATATTTTCTCCCTAATAAATTATCACATATCAGATTCTTATCTTCATCAGATTTTCAAAGAAATGACCCTAAACAATGTAGGCTTTTTAACAGGAGAAAAGGGAAAGGGATATCAAGAAAATGCCTGGTAAAAGGCAGGTATTTAATAAATGGTATCTGTTTTTATACAAATCATGCTTCACTATATACATGTTATCTTAGTCACCATAACAAAGTAAGGACTGGGCCGGACATGGTGGCTCGTGCCTGTAAGCTTCAGCCTATGAAACGGCAGGGGCTAGGGATCGTGGTTCAAGTTCCACCTGGGGCCCATAGCGAGACCTAGTTCCAAAAAGATAGCTGGGCGTGATGGTGCGCGCCTGTAATACCAGCTACGTGGGAAGCTGAGGCTGGGGATTGCTTGAGTCTGTGGTACCCCAGGCAACATGAGCCTGCAGTTCCACAGGCAAAAAATAGCGAGACCCAGTCTCAAAAAAAACAAAAAAACAACAAAAAACAAACAAAAAAAAAAAACAAAGTAAGGACTTTAACTGCAATTTCATATGTAAAGAAACTAATAAAGAAAAGAGGAATATGAGTTGTCCCAAGATTACACACAATAAGAAACCAAATTTAACAGAAATTCCCAATTTATTAAATCATTTTTTTCTGTTTTAATGAGGTAAAATGAACAAATAAAATTGTAAGATATTTGACATGCACATTGCAATGATGTGATGCATTGTGAAAGTATCTCTTACTTCGAGTTCATCAACATCTGTCATTCATCAGTATAAGCACACACATGTATCCATGTATATATGTATGAGTGCACATTTTGGGGGTGACAATATTTAATTTTTACTTTGCTAGCAAATTTAAATTAGGCAATACACTGTTCTCAAATTTAAATTATACAATACAAATATCACTTTTGTTGACACTTATCAAAGTTCCAATGGCATTTTCACAGAAATAAAGCTATCATAAAATTTTGTATGGAACCCCAAAAGACACTAAAGATATAAAACAATCCTGAGAGTAAACTAAACTAATGGCACCGCATTTCCTATTTTCAGAGCTATAGTCATCAGAACAGTATGATATTTGAATAATAACACAGATCAATCATTGGAATAGAATAGATAATCCAGAATAAGCCCGTGCAAATATAGGTTTATTTTTTGGCATGATATGATCAATTAATTTAGGGAAATGAGCCAACAATGTGCAATAGGGAAATAATAGTCAACTTAATAAATGGTGGTGACAAAATGGACAACCACATACCAAGGAATAAAACTAGAAACTTAACTTACACCACATACCAAAACCAACTCTATATAAAGACTGAAATTTTAAGACCTGAAGCTATAAATCTCTGATGAGAAAATATAGGGAGTTAGCTCCTTGGTGTTGGTCTTGGTAATGAATTTTTGGATTTGATACCAAAAGCAAAGGCAACAAAAGTAGAAATAAACAAGTGGAATTACATCAAACAAACTTGTGAATTCTTGTCTACCCTTCATTTAATTCTTATCTGACAGAAGAAAAACGAATTCTCTGCAGCTCTAAGGAGAATATGGTTTGAGTTTGATTTTGAACAAGAATTTCTAAATAACCCTCAAACCTCTTTACTCTCTACTCTTTGCATTCTTACCTCAAGGACAGTGCAACTATACCCTGTGAAATATATTGAACAAATGCTATATTTTTTCCTTTTCTTACTCTTTTAAAAATTGCCTGTAAATACAATTTGTTCTGGTGCTACTCCCCATGGGCACAGTATAGACAACATGGTTAAATAATTCACATAGTTCAATACCGCCACACCTTAATGTGGAGGAAAATGTATACTATAAACCTTTCAGAGGCATGGTGCCAAACTTTCTCAATAGGTAAGAAAACATTTTGCTTCAACAGAGAATACATATCTTTAAGGCAACATCTAGAATAAAATGTTAAATTAAGTGTGCCAGGTTAAACACTCAAAGATGGCATAATTTACAAGGATAAAAGATTTTATATAATATCAGACTGGGGCCAGAGAAAGGCTGGGTGTTTATCAGAGCATGATAGAACTTTGATTTATGAATATATAAGAAAGTAAGTTTAAGCAGTAAGCAATTTTTGCTCAAACAGCCATGCCACACTCAGAATAACCAAAAATCTCTAGATACAATTTAATCTCTTAAAGTGTGCCTCCAAAATCTCAAATTTTAAGACAAAATGTTTGAAACATCTAGTTATAAAATTATAATCGATTGTTTTGTAAGACAAGCAAAAGAGAATAATATTTTAATTTTTTGAAGTTTTTTTTAAGAAGAAATAAGTGGTTCAGAGAAGAAAAAAAAACAGACAACATATGGTTTACAAATTTATAAAATATTTACTACCTAACCCTTTAATAACAAAGTTGCCTGATCTCTGTTCAAGATCAGTGGAAAAATTGGCATGTTTCTACTTTGGCAAAGGATAGCATGAAAACCTCAGAAGACTAACACAGATGTATAGTATTATTTGACCAAAAAGCAGGGCAACAAACCATAGCAAGCTAACTTGTTTATTATCGTCTATGGTTGCTTTTGAGCTACAAGGCAGAGTTGAGTAGTTGTGACAAACAGTATGCCCTGCAAAGGCTAAAACATTTGCTCTGTGGCTTATTAATATAAAATTTGTTGACTCCACAGTATGGGAGCAAGACTCTTGCCACTTACTGTATAATGTTCCTTTTATAGACTGCAGAACTGAGATGCATAAGTTTTTTATGGAGTTTTTAAAGCTATGATGATTTTATTTATTTCAATGGTTTTCCCTTTCTAACATTCCTGTTCTGTTGTGAAGACACAATCTTTCTTGTGCCTTTTATAATATGTGATTGACAAAATTCAACCAGACTTTGAAATTTCTAAAATAAACAATATAATTAAAATTATTTAGCATTGTATGAACAAGATTGGATTTAAATAATTCCACTTGGAAAATTGATGTAAACATATTGAGAAGGTTTTGTTTTGTTTAGGACATTATGCTATATATCCTATTATAATGCATAATGTCAAATTAATGGAATTCTTGATAAAGTCTCACAATTTAGTACTTGGCATGGTTTCATTTGTGGGCAATATGTATATGACAACTAATTCTCCCATTTATCATGACTGTCCCTTTTATTAATTTATTGCCTCTCAGCTCTAAATTCACTCTTCATTGCCTCTTGTGTGCAAGTTTATCTGGCCCCCTTAAACATGTTTCTTTTACCAGCAGGCACAGAAATAAGCTCTGCCAATGGAGCATACATAGGAGCTTTGCTAGAGGTAGGGTTTTATTTCTAGATCTCATTTGAGTGGCCTTCTGAAGACAACATGGCTTGCTCAGCACAGTTTCTATTCAGTAGGTGATTCCTTCTGCTTCTCTAGTGCACAGCAAGCAAAAGGACTCACTGGTCAGCAACTTTCTCCTGTATCTTCCAAGTTGTATCTGGTGAAACATTCTCCCACATATAGGTTTTCTGGACATTCTAGCTGACAACTATCTGAAAACTTCCAAAGGGCATATTGCCAGCATCACATAGTCATGCCCACTCCATCTCAGTCCAAAGGTGAGGGGTTAACAAGGAGGTATATCTTTAGGTATTCAATGGGAGCCCTAGGTATAATGGTTGCTCTTTCTAAACCCTATTTCTATGTATTTTAGGAGCTGTTCATTTCTTACCACCCAATGTCTTATTACTTAAACATCTAGGTATAGATAAAATTCATTACATTAAGATTTTCCCATATAATTACCATTCTTCATAGAAACTAGACTAACACACAAATTATATATTTACTATTCATTTGGGGAATTCAAAGTTCAATTGTATATGCACACATTTGTATTCACTTGTATACATTCTCATATATATGTACAGATGTATAATTTAATATATCAAAGTATTTGCCCTTTATGATTATATAGTTATAATTTTTAGAGAAATTTATTGTTTTGAAAATAACATCTCAATGATTAATGATATATTGAATGAATGATACAAGTATTAAAATACTAAGAACATTTATCATGTGCCTGTTGGCCATTTGTATTTCCTCTTCAGAGAAGTTTCTTTTTAGTTCTTCTCCCCATTTTATGATTGGGTTCTTGTTTTACTTTTGTTTAATTGTGTGAGTTCCTCGTGTATCTTCGTTATTAAATCCTTATCACTCTTGTGGAGGGCAAAAAAATTTTTCCCATTCAGTTGGACTTCTTTTAGTTTTTTCTGTCATGTCTTTTGATGTACAGAAGCTTTTTAGTTTGATGTAGTCCCATCTGTTTATGTTTTCCTTCAATTTTTTGCCATCAATAGATTTTTCCAGGAAGGGATTTCTGATTATACTTCCTGGAGGGTTTTTCCCAAGTTTTTTTCTATGTATGTTATGGTTTCAGGCCTGACATTTAAGTTTTTTACCCATTTTTGAGTTGATTTTTGTACAAGGTGTGAGGATGTTGTCTTGGTCCATTATTTTGCAGGTCTTAGTCCAATTTTCCCAGCACAATTTATTGAAGAGGCTATATTTATTCCAATGCAAGTTTTTTCCCTTTGTCAAAAATTGCTCAATGTCACTAGCAATAAGGAAAATGCAAGTCAAAACCACAATGAGATACCACCTTACACCAGTAAGAATGGCCCACATCCATAAAACAGGCAACAGCAAGTGCTGGCAAGGATGTGGAGAGAAGGAGACACTCTTACACTGCTGGTGGGAATGTAAAATGGTCCAACCTCTATGGAAATCTGTGTAGAGGGCCCTCAAATTAATGAAAATGGAACTACCATTTAACCTAGCAATTGCTCTCTTGGGAATTTACCCAAAGGAGTCTTCAGTGTGGATACAAAGGGACACATGTACTCGGATGTTTATTGCAGCACTATTTATAATTGCAAGGATGTGGAAGCAAACAAAATGTCCAAAAACAGATGAATAAATGAAAAAAAATATGGTATAGATACACTATGGAATATTGCTCATCAATTAAAAAAGACAAATTTGATGATTTTTTCATAACATGGATGGATTTAGAAGAATTCCATGTCCCATATAGTAGAAAAACCATTTGGTTTCTGTCTTTTTCTTTTTGGCTTATTTCTGCTAATATGGAAAGATAAACAAAAAGCCATGAAGAAAAGTCAAAACAAATCAATGACCAAATTGAAGTACACAACTTGGGGGGTAGGGATTGGACAGGGTAGGAACGGTCAGGGAGAGGGGATCAACCCCAGGGGGTGAATCACAGAGATGTGAAATTTTATATATAAATTATTTTTTTAACTAAGGAAGAAATAAAGAAAAGTTAAGATGAAAAAAATAGTAAATTATTTTTTTTAATTTTAAAAAATAAAACTTCACTCTTCTAAAAAAATACTAAGCATATTTATACATCTGAGAAGTTTTGCTACACACAAATAATTATAAACAGTGCAAGAATAAAGCAAACTCTCATCTCTGGTATTTCATGTTTCTTCATACCCTATCCCCTGGCTATAGCAAAGGAGTTAACTTTGAAGACAATCCATTTCCCCTTTTTATTATTTATTTACTCATTTTGCTGTTGACTTTTTAGGAAAGTGTCAAGAATCTTTTAAAGTTCACCAAATTCAGGAGGAACGCATTTAGAAGATTTAAATCTTGTGCCTGAGAAAACATATTGGGAGACGGGGATAGTCCTAAGTATATATACTTTTCAGTCATTAGTTTAAAACCAAATACTAGTTCATAATCAAGAGTATAGATTTAAATTATCAGTGTTGTAGGGAATACAAATTTTGGTGGAATGTAAGTTGGTACATCCATTATGGAAATCCATTATGGAAAAAATAGTCCTCAAAAAATTCAGAATAGAAATTCATACAATCCCATTATTACACTTCAGGGTATTTACCCAAAGAATATGAAAACACTTATTAAAGGAGCTTTATGCACAAACTTCCCAAGTTTATTGGAGCATTGTTCACAAGTCAAGAACTCAAAACAAACTATTTGCCCATCTGCACGTGGCTGGATACAAAGAGTTGAGATATATATACACACATATGTGATGGATATCTGATATATATATACACATACATATATGTTTATGTGCATTTGTATAGATATATTTGCAATGGAATACTATTTAGCCATAATAAAAGATGAAATTATGCCATTTGCAATAATATAGATGGACTTAGAAGGCATTGCACTAAGTGAAAAAAGTCAGGCAAAGACAAACACTATGATTCCACTCATATGTAGCAGATAAAGAAGCAAGATTTATAAAAGAACAAAACAAAAGCACAGATTATAAAAACAAAATAATGGTTACTAGAAGGGATGGGATCAATTGTTAAAGAAGGTAAACTGGACAAAAATTATATGGCAAAGGATGGATCTAGACTTTTAGTGATGTATGTAATGTAGTATATACAGATGTTGATTTGTAAGCTGAACATCTGAAACTTATAAGTCAATATTACTTCAACAAAAACATTTTTTAAAGGACAAGTGTATAAATCTTAGTATTTTTAAACAGTAAAAGTTTTCAATGCTCTGTGTATTTAAGACTAGTCAATGAGTTAAATAAATGATGTTTTTCCCCATAAAATACCATATAATGCCATATGATGGCATACCATCATTGAGAATGAAGTCACAGAAGAATATTGAATGACGTGAAGAAACAATGCATTATCAGGTTTAAGCAAGCTGTCATGAGGCAGTTAGTACAAATTTTATTTTTTAAACTTAATTGTACCCCCAGACACTCATAGGCATATACATTCCTATACCTGTAAAGTTGAAAATGTGAACAACTGTTTTGTCTGGTTTGTATTACCTAAGCTTTTGTGAACTCTTCAAACTCTCGATAATATATTTGAACTCTTTCTATATTTAGAAAATTTACATATGTTTGAAAAGACTCTGAAATGATTGACTTCAATCAAAATTTCCAAGTTCAGGGGAAACTACAATCCCTGATATAATTGAGGATGGAAATGCTCATTGCTTTCATTTCTCGGTATTTATTTTAAAAAGTACATTCTGATCAAAATTGATGACTAATCTCATGAAAATCGGGAGTAAAAAAAGCAATCCTCTAGAATCAAGAATTTTAATCAGTTAGTTTCAGTTAGTTATTCAACAACATAAATTCCTGAGAGTATAGTCAGTATGGATATTAGTAGATCAAAAAATGGATGAATGGATACATAAGCAGATGAACGGATGGAGGGATGGATGGATCGATGATAGATAGATAGATAGATAGATAGATAGATAGATAGATAGATAGATAGATAGATAGATAGATAGATAGATAGATAGATAGAGTCCATCAGCAATATATTTTTCATGGGTTTAAAGAATAAAAAAATATTTTTTAGGCATTACCTCTATAGAGGCAGTGTTGCATTAATCCAAAGTGAGATTTTCTTCATCTTAAAAGGAACAGAAAGACCTCAGAAATGAGTAAATGAAAGCTAATAAACATACACAAAATAGAAAAGCAGTTAAATTGTACCTGATATAAACTTGTGTTTTAGGTTTAAGGAAAAATGCATAATCATCTGTTCCTTGTATTTGCTATTTGTTGTTGTTGTTACTATTACTACTAATACTGTCACTACTACTACTACTACTACTACTACTACTACTACTACTACTATTACTACCACTATCAAGCTTTTATACCAGACCAGGCATTTTGGTAAGTTCTTAATACATTCTGTCTTAGTTTTCTAAGTTTCCTTTAAGACAGGTTTTGTTGGTTTTTTTTTTTGTTTGTTTTTTTGTTTGTTTGTTTGTTTCATTTCATTTTGTTTTTCAGAAGAGAAAGGAACAGGTCAGAGAAACTGAGTAATTTGCTGAAAGTCACATAGTATGTATCTGAAGCAATATTCTTATGAAGTTATTTTTGATACCCAGGTCTGTCCTTTTTGCACTATTGTCAGTTATTGCTTTTTCACATAGTTCAGTGTTTTAGGGTGCTTTTGCAGATACTCAAATTAAGCATTTGAGTTCCTTAAGCGAGGATGTGAGGTTCACTGACAAAAATTATCAAGACCTCTATCAACATTGGTTAAATCAACAAAATTATGAGACAAAGAGAAGATGGGATGAGAAATATAATCTAGACATTATTATTATTACCCAGGTCTATAGAATTTAAGTAGGGGTGTTGACTTTTGTCATCATTTTTGTGCCTAGCAGTGGTAGCAGAGCCTGGTCTATGTATACATAGCTTTGTTAAGTCAAAACTATTTTGAAGACAGAGCTGTAGCTAACCCTTCCGTTCAAAGAGGTGAACAGAGTAAATATCACAGTTGAACGAAATTGGGAAATGCAGTTAGAGTTCACCAGTTTCGTTTGTAAATTTCCTTCTTCAACTACAGAAAGCAGGGAAATCACTGGATTAACAGAAAACTTGATTTTTAGGGCCATTTCTAGAAACTGCTGTTCTTTTTAAACTCTTGTTCTTCATATTCTATCCCTTTCAAGTGGTAATATGTAGAACTTCTGCATCTACTTTACAAACTTTTTAAAAGAATCCAGTAACACTGTGTATTTGGAAACATTTGAGAGAATTATACATTGTGGGTTATATGGCAATATGGAAAACACATTTTATTACAATTTCTTTGGTGAGGATCAACTTTTCAAATAACTTTTATTTAAGTCTTATTTTTCAAATTATGAAAATAACATCTTATCTTCATGACTCAAAGTGTCAAAGTTGTAGGAAAAAGTAATTTCAATCCTCTCAGTAGCAGCAGGATATAGCTGCCTTGTACACATTTGTGAAAGTCACTTAAGTGCCACTCTTCCCAATCACATGTTTAGTAATGTTGCGCTGGTAGCTTGAAATCAACCATGGCAAGATTATTTACACCATGGAAACTGGCAAATGTTACAAAGCAGTGCTTTCTTTTCTAGAAAAATCATTGCTAAACATTTATCAGTTTAGCAATGTCCATAATCCTAGGGCTTTTGGTGTTTTTTAAATCAGATTGCTAACCTTAGAGTAAGTCAAAACTTAAGGGGAATTTAAAATAAGATACATGTAGTCTTTCTTCAGCCTTTAAAATGGTGTCTTACAACAAAGAAGGTAAAGCGTTTCTGTGTAAATCGCGCGAAAACATGAGCCCTGATGGCCTTGTTTTAGGTTCTTTGTATTAGTTGGGTATGTGAATGAGTTATGCAAGTCATGGGGCTTTGTTCCTTTCATTTTCAAAAGAATTTTCACTTCTAAATGCCAATAGTCACAGATCTTTAGAGGTTTTGCTTATGCCCAACTTGTTTCATTGGAGTTTCATTCATAATGAGAGAATTTCTGATCTTTGCATTGATAGCCAAGAAGTAGAGTCATTAGCCTTCCTTTGTATATTTGAATTCCCTGTTCAGGTTCCAAATTATGTACAGTTCCAAGAGACTATTTTGGTAGCAAATGGAACCTGGAGTGCCACCCCAACTTGCCTTTTATCCCTTATTTTATGGAGCTATTTTCTGCTGTCACCACCCCAGAACATCGGGAACTCATTTTCCAGGAATTCCAGAAGTTCAATAAGGACATCAGAAATACAAGAATTATTTTCTCCATACTTAGTCCTGTTCAGTCCATATACACGACATTAAAATGACATTTTGTCCACCAGAGGGCACTCATATTGTTTCAAGGATAGAGCTAAGAATTAACAGTGATGTGAAGAAAAATCTTAGAGTCAGAGATGAAAGAATCCCCTGGTTTTGCACAAGTCTTCACAAAATGCCAGACAGAATAATAAAACAATTTTCTTTCATTACATTTTATTTTCTCACCTCCTTACTCATCGTCCCCATACACACACAATCTCATATTGTCAAGTCATAAAAAAAAAAAAATAAGACATGAATGTAAAATTCTGTCCTCTATATTTTCAAAGTGACTTCTTTACAATAGGGTGCATTTTTCTTTAAAATTGGGAGTGTGGGTGAATATCAAGAAATTTCTTTCCATAAAGTGACATCCTTGGTGCTTTCGAAGCTCTGTCTCAAGTTGTTTTCCATCAATGTAGTGATGAACTGGATGTATCAGATGACAGGGATGCTGCCCTTGTCTTAAAACTTTACACTTCTCAGGCAGTAGGAAAACCAGAGGCCACCACAAGACTGCGGTCTAGCGTGTTGACAGCCTTCGCCACAGTTATTTCAACTTCTCACAAAAGTAAAACAAACTTGTGATTTCTGAAACACGTTGTGTAACTCATTAGTGGTTTCAACTAAGTGCTGTTTATTGATCTTAAAGTCTCTCTCTCTCCTCCATGCAAATAGACTTTCACCTATGTCTCCATCTTTTCCAAACATTCTAACATTCCAAACCCACCAGTGAGACACTAGTAATGTAAGCCCAGGATCTGAGGTAAGAATTCTGTGTTATTCCAGCTTTGTTACTACATCAAACATTTGTTTCATTCATTTTGTTTCTCTACAAGGACATTTTTATCCATGCATTAAAGTTAGACAAATTAAAAGACCCATTTAAATGATCTCTGCTTCAGAATTACCCATGAAAGTTCTCAATGTCTACTCTATTTTAAAAAGAGCTAAACTGTCAGTTTACAACGAGCTGAAATCTAGCTATTTGGTACCTAGAATGGAAACATACATACCAGAAGTATTTCATGAAACATAGAAAAAGTGATTTCTTTTTTGCATTTGGAAAATAGATGGCAAAGTAATTACCAGAGACTTGCTAATGAAGTCACAAGTATGACCTTTACAGTACCTGACCCAAAGTTGCCAGAGACTGCAAACCTTTGAAAACAATTGCCCTTTGGCATTGCCATGGCCAAAAGCAAAGTTGGCCCACCTTCCCCAATTCACATCTGGGTTCAGTTTGTTCTCAGTAAGAAAAGCTTAACCCATAGTGCTGACTTGGTCTCAGTTCAAATGGGAGAGTAACAGTGTTACATGAAAGGAACAGAAATAGGTGAATATTCCTTTAAAATCTCCCTTGAGGGGGAAACTTGTTTTATTAGGTTTTAACAGTTCTTAATTAATTGCCTAGCATTAGGGACTCTTCTGGTTTGTTGTTGAATGGTGCCTACTGGGCTTACATGGTTCCTTTTCAAAGTATGCAGTTGGCATACTTTGTTGAAGTTTTCAAAATCAAACTGCATTATTTCCAGGGCTTTAAACTGGGTAGGATTAAGCTGAAGAGAATTAATTCTCTTTGCAATGAAGCATATTAGATACATAAAGAAATCCATAATTCAGGTTGACATGAAAACTACTGAAGATATGAAAGTTCCATTTACTGTAGGTAGAGAATAGGAAACATCCAAACATTGAGAAAAATATAAAATGACCATGATTTATTCTAGGTTTTTTTTTCCTACTAGTTCTTCTCATGATTGTGACAGTTGGTGGTTAGTTTGAGAGATTAAATTTATGTTGGTATATCAACTTCAAATTTGGGAAAATTTATTCCAGATGAAGAATTATCATAAGACATACTAGTAACTTTACTTATTACACTTTTTAAAAATCTGACTAGGTTCCACTTATTAAATAATAGTTAAAAATAGTACCAACTTTCATAGCCACTATCTTTTTCTAACCATCCAATGACTTAGCACTTACTACTTTAGTTAGATCTTAGTTCAATGATCCCTTCCTCAGGGACACCTTCAAATACTTTCATTAAGTCAAATCACCCCACTTCTATCCCATAACAAGCTTTTCAAACCCCTTGTCAAAGAATCTTAGAAAATTTGGCATTTTATATAGTTCCTTGACAAGTCTATCTTTCCACTGAAATGTAAGCACTATTCAGGACACAGACTATGACTGGTTTTATTCTCTATTGAGTCACCAGCACGCAGTTATAGTGCCTGCCGTGTGGAAGATCACTATATTTTTGCATTATCAGTTGAATTATGAATGACTTACCAGGCAAACCAACTATGATATTAATGCCATATTACAACATAGTTAATAGGCCCCACAAATTAACAAACTCACCTAAAATAACATTGCAATATAAGAACATGGTTGGCTAGAACTCAGTTCTGTCCTATTTTCTTTCCCCAATGTGTCTTATCAGAAAATCTAAATACCAAAGCTTAGTTCAAATCAATACAACAAAAAGTGTTAATCAACCAAATTTGTTTTCCAGCCACAGAAGTAAAATAAATAAAATGTTCATTGCTGCTTGTGCAGTTACTGGCAATATTCTGGGTGAGGGATTATTTGTAAAACAGGGTTAAACACCATTCAATGAAATAAAACTAATTCCTCAGAAAGTATTTATTTTTTGAAAGTGATGAAAAAAGGATCATATCAAAATCTGCTTAAATGATAACAGAGTGCTTGTTTTCTAAAAATAGGCAAATCAATAAAATAAGAGAGGGTTTTGATTTTCTTTGCTATTCTTCACACACTAATAATATGCATGTTTAGTTTTAACATTGATAGAGTATATTGCAGATAAATTATAACTCATAAAATTACATGAAAGTTGTGTCAGTACTTGAATTAGTTTGCTAGTTTGATTGGGTTGTCATAACAAAAGTATATAAAGAACACATGGTGGCTTACACAAAAATTTCTTTTCATAATTCTGGATGTTCTAAATTTAAGATCAAGGTGGCATAAAGCTGTTTCTTCTGAATCGCTTTCCTTAGCTTTCAGGTGGCCAACATGTCCCTGTGTCTCCAAATGGTCCTTTCTTTGTGTATACATGTCAAAGACAAAAAGAGAATCTTGAAAACAGGAAGAGTGACACATCAGGAACCAAAAAGGATAATCTTAGTGAGACTAGCAGCTGACTCCTCATCAGAAGCTATGAAAATCAGGGGACAGTGGGATGACATATTTAAATTGTTTAAAGGAAAATAATACAAATTATAAGAAAAATCTGTGAGCAATTAAATGCAAAATAAAAAGCAGGTAATTTAGAGGGAATGGATCCATTCCTAGAAAGATACAAGCTATCAAAAATGCTTACTATAAATTTATATTCTTATCCTTACCTAACATCTTCAGTTATTATTAGGTCCTCCTTAGTGTATTAATTACTCTGGCTGTTATTCAGCTTCTAACAGGAGGGATTACACAGTTTCTATCCCTTTAAATATTGACAGTTTTCTTTTGAGTGTGCAGTCTGAAAGCATTTCCATGAAGATACTTTCCTGAATCTCTTATAATAAATAACTAGTCATAGGCGATACAAAATGCTTTACTAAGTAAAATTTCTTTAATAATACTTTTCTCTCAAATACTTAGTAAGCTGATTGATAGACTTCTAATCAATATCCAGTAGATCCATGTTGAAGGTTCTTTCCTAGATCCTGAAGGCTGACTTAGATCTTTGTTTTAGAGACCCTAGAGCAACCACTCTCAAATTAATAGATATCTTGATACCAGTTGAAATCAGAGACTTAGGTGGGATGGCAAAGTGCTCTTTGTCTGATCTTTATTTCAGAGATGTTCTTTAAACTGTTTTAGAACTCATGTATTATGGTTTGGGGTCTTGAAGCAGGATTTTTAAGAGAATCCAAAATGCAAGATTCTCTATATCCCCTTACTGTCTGATAACTGTTTAGTAATTTCTAGAATTGCTTTTATTTTTCCAGGGGCATCTTGGTGAAGGGTGGGAATGAAAGCAAATGTTCATAATTCTCTTTCCAATGTCAAGCCCTAGAACAGTTTCTCAACCTCATTTTAGATCAGGTATCTATTGTGGGGTTTCAGTCTGCATTATTAGATGTCCAGAGGCACCAAGTCAACTGTACTGTCCTCATCTCCAGTGTGACAAACAAAATTGATCTCTTGACTGCCAAATGTACACGAGTACAACTGAGAACTGAACTGAAACGATAGACTAAATAGCCCCATCTTCTTCTTTCAAGTTACCATAGGCAATCCCTTTACCAAATTAGTTACTCAAATTGATAAAATGAACCTCTATATTTTCAACCTCTAAGGGTGCTCTTGCTGTCAAACATATTATTATGAGGCTAATATCACCTGTTTTAAGTATTTATTATAGACAGAACTTCATTTCCAATTTATGTGGAATCATAACTGCAGAATTAATTTATTAGTTTCAACATTTCTAGCTTCAGAATAAACAAATACCAACATTACTATGTATGGCTAAACGTAATAAAAATTCATTTTCCATGCACACAATGATTCATCTCAGGTGATTTTTTTTCCTTTTTCCTATAATAACACTGAGGAGATGCAAATGGTAAATACCATTTACAGTTTACTGGCAGTCTACCTGAATTAAAGTTTCAATTCTATCACTAAAGTGTGTGACCTTTCACATGCTATGTAACCTTTCAAGTCTTAGTTTCTTCATCTGTATATTGGTAATAATAACAATGATGAAAACGACAAGGACAATGATGATGATGATGATGATGATGATGATGATGATGATGATGATGATGATGATGATGATGATAAGCTAAGAATAAAAACTACATCGTAATGGCATGTTGGAAGAAGACATTAAGGAAACTGAGGAACCTAAAAAATTGGAATCCAAGTAAAACAGGCAAGTAGAATATGGGCTCAATGAGTTCTAGAAACAATGTTTCTGTCTGAGGGGCCTGATATTACATCTAAGGTGTTCATATTTGAGCAAAACATTTATCTAAGGAGACCAGAGTTAGACAAACAGTGACAGTGTCCTAACTAATTCCAACAGGTGCTGAGATAGCTGAGACCAAAGGACTAATGTCCTAATGCCAATGCCAAAGCTTACACATTCTCCAAAGGCTTCCTCCAGACTATATTAAGGTCCAAAGCTTCTCTACATCATGTGCTCAACTCCCCAAAACTGATCAAATTGTTAAAATATAGCTGTCATTTTACGACCTTGCCATACACACCTGTACCGGCAGGAAAGAGATGACATACTCAAATTGGGAAAATCAAAAATTTAATAAGATTCTTGCCACTGTTGCAGAGTCTATATGAAAGCCACAACAGGCCATGCACTACCCCAAGAGAAGTCTCAGAGTAACCATCACCTCCTCATGTGAAAAAGCATATTGAGGGGAGCATGGGGGAAGACAGAGAGGGGAAGGAGAAAAAAAACTGTCAAATCAATAGCCTTTGGACATTGGAGGGACATGGAAGGAACCAGAATGATAATACCCTCACCTAAATCTCTTCCCTCCTTCTATTGTCCTTTTATCACCCTGACCAAACCCAACAAGAACCCTGAGGACTGGGAGTCAGAGCAAATGGAGAGGGGAAAGAGTCAACTGCAAACAACAACAGACATCAGATATCCAGCACCCCACCTTCTTAAACCTCTGGCACAGCCCCAGAATTGTTTAACTCCATATGGCTGCTCCAGAATAAAGCTTTTGAAAAGTCTGTCTTCTTAAATAACCACATCCACTTCACAAAACTATGAACCCAGCTCCCTCCCATCAGGGTGGAGTCCTGCTGCATCTATAGGGATGTTTTGGCTTTTCTTTTCCCAAATGCCCTTTTTGTTTGCTCAAGAAATAGAACCCAATGGACTCATCCTCAGGTTGAGAGACATGTCATAATCGGCTGGACAAATCAGTGTTAGGACCTTCATACTATGGCCTCAATAGCACAATGCAGAAAGATATACTTGGAACTAAGTGACTGATTACAATGAGTTTTTCGTTTGCTGACTTAGACACATTGGAATTAAGCAGGATTTCCAGTTAGGATTCTGAATGTCAATAGTCATTGCAAATCAGTACAAAATATAATACTGTTTTTTTAAGAAGTTGATTATCTGTATACTAGATAAATAGTACATCACTGCATGTTACATGTTCACAGTTTCTGATTATTTCTTTATTTTTTTAATTTAATATTTTGCAATCTAGCATTGAGATTCCTAGTTCTCAATACTGGTCAGAACCTAAAGTGGAAACTGAGAACAAAGAAAAGAAACTATTTTCATAAGTCAGAATGCAGCAGCATGACAGGAGCTTGAAAACACTTTCAGACTGGTTTTACAACTCCTGTTAACCTGGTTGGTTAATTGATATCATCACCCACATTTACCCTGATTGGGCTTTGAAAGTTTTTGAATTCACCCTACTAAATGAACACAATTTTAAACTCTCTACAGAATGCTGTCACCCCCTTCCCCCATTAAAATAATTGAAGTTTTATACCATGTTGAAAAATCCTAAGATCAAGTGTGAAGAATTCCCCTTGAAGACACTTAGCAACAGATAATACAAAAAACAAAGAAAAGACTCAGATTTTTAAATGAATAAAAAAGAACACACAGGGTCCCTCATGGAGGAACTATCTCTTGGGTGGTACTAGGCAAACTGGTGGTGCTTTTCTTCAGCCAAGCATGTTCATCTACCTTTAAAACATCTATCAAGCTACAAGGGCTACTCTTCCCCCCCCCCAAGTTTTCTTCTAATTTAAATACCCCAAGACAGGAAGGCATCTTTACTTGGCTGGATAAGAAAGTGTAAAGACTTCCTATCTTCTTTCCCAGATAATTTACTAAAAACTTTGGTATTTTACCTCTAGTGAGTGACTTTAAGGAGAAGCAACTCATATGGAAAAGCCCTGGAAAAGGAATCAAGGGGATTGAAGTTTTATCCCCTGATTCTGCTGCTAAAAGTGATTGTGATCTTGGCATAGTTGTTTTTTGTGCCTGTTTCTCAGTTTCCTATCTTACAATATAAAGGTATAGGATTCTGTCATGAAATCCATTTGAGCTTTTGTTTAGATGAAATAGTATATAAAATTCAATATATGAAGAAGAAAAAAATGCAGATTTGTCCTGGTTTGAAGAAGCGACTTCTCCAAACCCTATAAACCTGACCACTACACATAAACACTACACTAAACTCACTTGGCATTCAAAGTAGGATCTTCGGTTCATGCATTAGATTGTGATCTCTCAGATTCCTACTAAAATGCAGAACTCAGGAGTCAACTCCAAGACTACTAAATCTGTCTACCTTGAGATGAGGCTCAGGAAACTTCAATTAATATGAGCACAGCAAAACAAGTTAAAAAGTACTGGGCCTTTTGTTTCTGAACTATTTCTCCACTCCAATACTCTATTAGTAGTTCTTTATATTTAAGACTTACAAATCCTTTTGCAATCTAATTAAAGCAGTGAGTCTGCTCTCTGGGAAAAGGTAAAAATATACATATGTACACACACAATTGAATAGACACACAAATAAAATTTGCCTAGATTTCAGGAAATATAAATACACAGCTATGGAAGCCCTGATGACCATCCATGCACATACCCTATTTCCTTAACTAAAACTACCATTACATGAATGGCCTTACAGTGACATTTTAGGGTGAAGGTTGTGATTCCTTAGAAAATAAGTTTTTTGGCAACTAAATCTAATGCTTCAGGCTATTGTTATGACAGTCAACCAAAGGATGCCTCCAACTTTGAAACTCTAACCCAAGTTTTGACTTTTAAAAGTATTTGATACTTTTTTTTTCTTAATTATTAAGAGGGTGGTATCCAGAATTTTCTCCAAATTAGATAAAATGGCAATACCCCAGCAAATTAACTGACACTTTACTAAGGTTTTTGCTCTCAGAACTGTCTAGTCCTCAACTGGTTCTTTTCTCAAATTTTACCCATGGAACAAGATGGTCATGTCTTCCAGCAGGAATGAAGCAACCACCTTATTGTTAGAAACCCAGACATTCTTTGCAAGGACCAAGGAATGAGTTTGGGTCACTTTTCAATCTGCCAAGCAATAAAATTGTGTGGTGGCGCCAAGGACCCCTATAAAGAGCTGCCCCATAAATATTCATGGACCATGAATGACATGAAATGACAAAAAACAGGATGGTCCTATCCCCAGTGTCTGCCTCCATTCTCCACAGTGCCACCCTGATGTGTCATGTGGGATGGGAACTCTAGTCGACAGTAAAGGAAAGGTTCTCCACCACCTAGAAGATTTTTTGAAAAATAAATAAAAAACCTTCTCCAACCATCTGAGGGATTTTGGCTTTCATTCTGCTGTTGGCCCAACACAAAAGCCCCTCTCCAAGTCAGATCTCCCCCACCTACATACTCCCTGTCAATAGGGAACCACTTAACTACATGAACATTAACTAATTTGAAGTTTGCTTTTCATCCTAGCACTAATAGGAGAGCAGGAATGTGTTTGTGTTTGCAAGTTTTCCATGTGGATTAAGTAAAGATTGTTTACTCAAGTTTGAAGCTTGGAAGAGAAAGAAAAAACAAGGCCCATGTCTCATCTTGTCCTTTGGAGGTAGGTAGAAGAGTCATTGTTCCCCAGCACAGCTGAAACCTGTGGGCTGAGAAACCACTGGAGTCTCTTCTCTGAGGTTTCTGAAAAACTTCCCCACAGACTTATCATTGTCAGCAACCGTGGCGGGCTGTTTTGTTTTGCCTTTCATTCCTTATTTATTGCCAAAGCCAATGGCAGTGACAGTTGAGAATGGAAACGGTGGCAAGAAGAAGGTATGAGGTGGTATATAGGAATAAGGTATTAATATAAACAAGAGAAGTTGCTAAAAAGGGAAAGGAGTTCCTTCTCTAAAAGCTCAAAGTGCCTTTTATCATCCAGCAAAGACAGACCAAGAGCAAAATTATTTTTAAAGATAAACAGATAAAGAAATGACTCATCCAGAACTCCTGGGTGGATTCCCTCCCCCTCCCACAAAGAAAAATTTGACTTTTAATTCGGGGAGGTAAAACAAAGTCCAGTGCAATAGGGAGAAACATGTTTGAAGATACAAATTAGGGTATATAACATTGAAGCAGAAGGAAGAAGAATTCTCAAAATAGAAATGCACCTTTCATCATCTCAAGGAAAAGAATGCCCTTATAGAGTTTCTCCCCCTTCTTTGCTGACCCCACAGCCAAACAAAGGATGTTGCTATTGATCAGGGGCTTTTGGGGATTCTGAGCTTTCCAACTTGTTTTTTGTTTTTTGTTTTTTTTTTTTCAATTTTGTAGTTATGCAATATCTTCAATGATTCTTCTTATCCTACAGTTTCCATAACACATCAGCAGCCTCCATTCTGGATGTTCTGATGTTTGCCTGTTAGCAAACAAATGACCATATAAAGATGGTTTGTGTCAATACCTCCCATCACCCAAATAATAGAATCCTAAGTCCTCAACATTGTCTACAGTGGTCTCCCATCCGTCTCTTACTTAATGTTCCAACGCCAAGTCCTAATACATTCACCTTTTGAATATTTTGTTCCAGTCATTTCAGAAACTTTAATTTCCTTCTACCACTGTGCTACTTTAAATTTCCATGGATTTTTCTGTGGTATTTTGTCTCCCTAGATGACCTCTCCCCATGATCATTTTCTTCCCTTCCCTCCTCCAAAATTTATCTATCAAAATATAACTCAGGTGTAATCATATCTAGGGAGTCATCCTTAACACCCCAAATGACTCTCACATGTGGGATTATGCACCTGGACATGATTTCCTCAGAGAATTACCATATTTTATTGAAACTATCCACTTTCATGTTTATCTCCTCTGCTAAATCATATGTTCCTTAAGGCAACGATGATGTCTTATTTATTTTAGTATCCCTGCTGCCAAACAAAAAGTGGAAAGTTGATTGAATTTAATCAGAGAAGGGAAGACTGGTGTGGAGTAGAGGGGAAAGCATCAAGCTTAAATTACAAAGAACTCAATAGCAAGCATATCTTGCCTCTTCAACTCACCAGCTGAAGTTAACTGCTGACATCTTCAGTTTTCCCCAGTTGCCAGACAGTTTCTAGAGAAGCATCATGCCATGGCATTCCAAACACAAGGCTCTCCAAGCACAAGGCCCACTGAACTCCAATTCTCACAGTCTCTGCTTCAAGTCTTTTCATCTGAGCCAACTCATTCTCCAATCTCTCCATCCACAGGCTAGGAGCCAAGAGCTCAAATACCAACCTCTCAGGCTGAGCAGGACTACACAGAACTCTCACTTCCTTCCCCACATAGTCCAGTATTCCCTTCATAATTATTATGCATGACTGTTGAATTTTCTGTGACAAGAATGAAGTCAATCTGTTTACCACAGGCATGGGGCAGATAATTGAGAATCAGAGACTTAAATCTTCCTCCTAAGATGATGCAGCTAGTAAATGTTACAAGGGTACAGACATTGCTCCTCTAACCTATTTGGTCAGTTTCCACTCCCTCACCAAGAATTTGTCCATCCTGATACAAAAACAATCCACATTTGGAAAATATTATCACCCTAACCTCATCTACCATGTTAGGTGAGGTCCCATCCAAACAAAACAGTGGAGTCTGCCTCTTTCTCTCACATTTAATGTTTGCTCTAAGTACATAATCAATACCTTGAGACAAGAAAGAAATGATCCCAGTGATCATCAGTGTCTAAGTACAATCCTTAGTGAAATATAAAGTGTATGCATGTGTGTGGGGTTGCACACATGCATATGCTCCATTCCCTAACGTTCTTAACATCTTAACTGGTGGCCTACCTGGATTCTCTTAAGTTATAAAAGACAAACACCACCAACAACACCTCTATATGTCTGTGAGCCTCACTCCATGAAATGTTGTCCATGAAATCTTCCTGGGGTTGCTACACAGCAGACCCTAGCCTGTATAACACGTCTTTTCCAAAATGGTGTCTATACATACACACATACTTAACACACAGTCATTGGAGAAGCTACCTTCAAATTTTGTCTAGTTTTTTGTCCTTATCCTTAATGATTTAGGCAGTTATAAAGAATGCTAGGAGTCTACAAGTATGATATAAGAATAAGCACAAGAGGTGAGAGTGAGAATAATCCATTATTTTGCTACTTAGTTTATCTAGTAGATGGTCATGACTTCGGGCAGGTGATTCACCTCTCTAAACAGTCATTTCTCTTATCTATATAACTAAATAACATAGTCCATATGACTTTCATTAACAGTGTCTGGCACACTTAAAGCATCACACTGGTATGGTTATAATAATATTAATATTTTTGTTATCCTTATGGTCGTTGATTAGAATTAGTATTTTACTCAAATGACCAAGTTCATTCTGTCTCCTTATTATCAGACATTACTTGCATGTCATTATCTGCTTACTACATGCCTGTGGAAAAGTAAGCTTTAATTAAAAAAAGAATAAGTATTTCCATTTGCTGTAGTCCCTTACTAACTTTCAGCAAAATGAAAGGGAGGAGGGGAAGATGGGGGTGGGAAGGGCACAAAAGACTAAGACGATGGTTCACAGGTGACAAGGTGGTGGGAGAACCCAGGGGTAGATAATAATGTAAAATAAATATATATAATGTTTATATATATTACTATTTATAATAATAAACAGATACTTTAGAAAATACAAAAATAGCATTTCCTTCATTCATATGAAAGGAAAATAAATCAATACAAAACATTTTTTTAAATATCTTGGCTATTTACTTTCTGATTTATGTTACCCAGAATTGTGCTTAAAGTTTTTCTTCCATTTCTTTATCTTTTTTTTTTTTTTTTTTTTGATTAGCTGAAGTAGCAGATCTCTTACAATTTCCTTCAGTAATTATTTCTGGTACTCACCAAGTGTAAGCCTCTAAGACACAGGCTCTGGGAAGAAAATGTCATCTCTTCAAGTCAACAGACCACAGTTTCCATGGGCCTAACCTGAAGCTCTAGTCTGCCCAGAAACTTCAGTGTTACATCCCAAGGGCCTTGGAGCTAATGGAACACATTACAATCCTAATATCTACTTAAGCAAATTATGTGGCCATCCAGGAAAATTACTCTGTTGTCATAGTTACTCCTTTACTACTTTCGGTCAAGAAGAATAAAATAAATATTTTTTAAAAAGCTGCTGGCAGCAAATTCTACAACCTAAAATAAAGTTGTGGGAGGCTGCAACAAAGACAAATGATAATATTAATTCAATATGGAGGAAAACGCCTGAAATGCAATGACTCCCCCATGCTCTCACTTTGCATGCTCAGACATAAGGTTGGAGGTATCTCAGCAAAAAATTTACACAATATGAAACACAGAAGGACATCTAATATTATGTCTTTCAAATAAAGAAATAGAAGCCCAGAGACATAGAACAAACAATGCAAGTTCACATACCCAGTGGTGAGCCCACATTGAAGCTGAACAATTTTTCCTACTTTCTCCCAGGTTCTTATCAATCTACCCGTGGGATTTAAAGGAATGAAGTACTCACCCATAAGATCTTTTGGCATCTTTGCTACCATTTTTTTTTAATTAAAAAAGGATTGATTTAAAGCAGAAAAAGAAGACAGGTTAGTCTTAAACTGGTCTAAAGGCTAGCTAGTTATCAAAAAGTTGGGAAGATCTCATTTGTTATACATCAGTTACACATGGCATGTGTGTTTCTGACTTCTGAACATCAAACATAATGTGGTTAAACCATTCACAGTTCTTATAAAAGTAGAACACCTTATGTTTGCACCAAAAATTAGGAATCTGAAAATCTCCATCTTCAAGGGATTTATTTTCATTCCACAAAATTTACCACATATGGAATAGTATGGCACTAACAAGTAACAGATGAGGCCTGATGTTAATTCTACGATGCTTTCAATACTGAGAAAGTAGAATTTGAGAAATAAAAATGAGAGCGGAATTTTTTAAGTTATTATCAATAAAAAGTTAGATACTAGCTGGTCAAAAAAGGAAGCTCAGGAAACTGAACCAGCACATCACATGATCCAGTAACATGGAAAATACTCTTCTGTGTAGAATACTGATAGATGTGTACGTAGGCTAACATCACTATACCCATGTCCATCTTGACCTAATGCCAACTCATTTCATTTGTCAGGCCAGGATCAGATGGTTGGGACTTATCTCTTAATGGCATCTTGGCCTTTCTGGTTGAACTTTTCCTTGAATAGGAAAAATTATTGGATTTCAACTAATTAGAGGGAAAAAAAAGGAGTCTTAGTACCCCAAGATTGCTGGTAGGCCAGCAATCTCTAGGATCAGGAGTAGTTTAGTTATCATCAGACTTAAATTCAGCAGAACCTGTAGTGTTGAGAGCAAACCTACGTGTTGATGTCTTAGCAGAAGTGACTAAGGGTCAAGGAGACCCTCAAAGAGATAGAGAAATATCATTCTATACTCAGTAAATATATGGTGCTCTTGGTAGTAGATTCTATTTCTCTAATAAGACTGTCAACTAGGCATAAAAATAGTGGTGATAAATATTCTTGGATGGATATCTAGGCAGGTAGCTGGAAAGGAGCGTGGTTACAAGTGTTGGTGTTGATAAATTCTAAATTGAGGATAGTTAAGTGTTTACATTCAGGCAGTCAGTCATTTGCTTATTGAACCAAAATATGTTGGAGAAGCTACTATGAATCAGATTCTGTAACTGGTGTTAGAGTTACAGCAGTAAAATATCCCTCAAGGAACTTACATTCTATTGCCTAAAGACAGAAAATAAAGGTATCCAACAGAAAAATTCATGTGCATGTGTTCATAAATCCTATGGGAAAAAATAAGACAATAAGAAGGTACAAGGTGATCCAGCTGTAAACATTCATGTAAGTAATTAAAATGGCTTCTCTGAGAATTTCAGTGAACAGAGAAGTCCAAGCTGAGTGTGGGCCCTAAAAAGTGGAATAAGGTTAGGCTGCTTGAAAAGCAGAAAGATAATCATTGCATAACTGAAACAGAGAAGGCCAGAGAAAAAGTGGTAGGTGACAGGGTTGGGCTTAGGCAAACCAAACCATGAGAACTTTAGGGGACATGGTAAAAAGTTTCGATCTTTTATGAAGAGCTGGGCAGCTATTGGAAGGTTTTAAGGAGGTAAATTAAATGATCTGATTTACATTTTAAAGAATCATTCTCACCGGTGTGGTGGCAAGGGCCTGTAATCCAAGCGCTGGGAGGCTGAGGTCAGGGGTGATTGAGTCCACAGGTTTGAGACTACCCCTGGTAACATAGCGAGACAAAGTCTCTGAAAGATAGATGGGTGTGGTGGTGCCCAGTTTCCTTGGAGGCTGAGGCTAGAGATCACTTGAGACCATGGTTCGGGACTACCCCAGCAACACAGGGAGACCTAGTCTCTAAAAAAAAATAATAATAATAAAAATAAACCATCAGTCTCACTGCTTCATGAAGAAATGTGAGACGAATTAGAGTGGCTTAAAAGAGAAATACAGGGAAGAATTTGTGAAATTCAGGGCAATGATGGCACAGGGATTCGAACGTTTAAGTGAGAAGTAGCTGGAGAGGAAGTCAATAGGACTTGTTGATGTTCTGGATATGAAGCAGAGTTATAACTCAGAGTATTTCTAAGATTGAAACTAAGTAAAACCGAATGTCTGATGGTCCCATTTATCAGGGAGGAAAGAATGATGAAGTGTTTTTGAAAATGCAAATTAGGATTTTGCTATTGGAAGCATTAAGATTAAATGTGTTGAGACTAAGGGGAGAGATCCTGTAGGTGGCTGTGTGTATGTCTGGAGCTCCAAGGAGTGGTGTGGCCTAAAGGTAGAGCTTTAGGAGTCAGAAATGTGCATGATAATTGATTCTAGTGACTGTAGGAACAAACAACTGTGATAAGGATTCTAAAGTATGTTCTGAATTCAATGGGAGAGAGTACTGACTTTGGTTAGTCATTCAGTTTCTGGCAAAGCCAATAATTTGGGAAATCGACCTCAGCAGAAAGATTACAATCATCACTGCTACTAAGAAACTTGTGGCACTACTCTCTCCCCAGATGGATGTTGTATACAAGATATAAACTAGAACCTCATTTTAGGCTAGGCTTTAACATGAATGGTGAATGTGTTAAGGGCAGACCATGAATGCTAATAATCTCATTTGCTGAGGGCTTTCTAACTTGAACAACCAACATGCTAGCAGCCACCTATGATTTCCAAAAGAAGACATCCTCATTCTTGCTGCCCTTATGGAGTATTCTGCAAAGAAATGACATTTGTAGGTGAGCATACACAACTGTGAAAAGCAGAATAAAAATGCCATCAGGTAACTATAAAAAAAAAATGTTCTCAGAGGTCAGCAGCATTAAAAACATCCCCTGAGAGGACTGGAAAATCCTTTATAGATTAGTTTTTATTTGTTTTGGTTTTGTTTATAAGGAGAAGAATTAGGTAGACAAAGAGTCAGAAAGCACATTGGAGGTGAACAGAAGCAGCAATAAGGGTATATGTTTAGGTTTAGACCTAAATCCTTGTCTTTTTTTCTTCTTCTTTTTTAATTAATTAATTTATATATGTGTGTGTGTGTGTGTGTGTGTTTCACACATATATATGTGTTTCATCATTGTATTCCCCAGGAATTACCCACTACCCTCCCTCCCTGACCACTCCCTCCCATCTCCCACCCACCCAGCCCTCCAAGAAACCCTGTCTTTTTTAAAGAAGATCATCTCTGACTGGGAATGTATTTCTGAAAGTGGGTAAAAAGAGACTTTTTGACTTGACTTAACTGTTTACCCCTATCCGCCTGCTTCTCTCTCCAAAGCAGGCTACAAACAGTACTTAACTGCAATTACCTTTAACCTTAACTGGATACTCTTATTTGCCTGCTACTCTCTACAAAGCAGGCTACACACTCTTCATTAGCATTTTCACTGATCACCTTTAC